>PVJX010015291.1:0-42884 GCA_004027295.1 Dolichotis patagonum
TCAGAGATTAGAGTTCACCCACGGGCAGTGTGCACTAGCTCCTCCCTTCTGGGCCAGTCGACCTTTGCAGGCCTTCACTGGGTCAGTGTGCACTGATCTCAGGGAAGTAACTGGGTCCCTGCCAGGGGCGTGGCCTAGCTCAAGCAGATTCCACCAATCTGCTCGGCGAGGGGAATAACCAGCTGAAGCCACTTCCTTATGGAGTTAGGGCTGTCCTGCCCAAATCCAACATGTCGTCCAGTCGGGTTTCCCCTTTCCCGTGGGAGGGTCTTATTCTCATCACTCACCGTGTCCCCGAGAACTGCTGGACTGCCCGACCTCCGACTTTAGCGCGGCTGAGGAAGGAATTCTCGGTGCCTCTGGGTGGGTCGTGTGCAGTGCCGGTCCGGCGAGCTGCACACCAGGCTGTTCAGCTCCGCACTCCGGCGGCTCAAGCCAGTCGCTTTGGCGCGGATCGCTTGTTCAGGTCGGGCGGAATTCAGGTGTCTCGAGGTGGGTGCCGGGCTCGCTGATCTTATCTTCACTAATAGTAGCCCCAGGACCTCTTATTCGAGTGGGTTTTTGCGCTTTAGTTTCTTTCTGTGTTGTGAGAGTCTCTCTCTCTGTGTTTGGGTCTCTTCAGGATGTTTTATTCTGGCATTTGAGCTGTCTCTCTCAGAGAGGGTCTCTCTCCTGCTACCTACCAGTCCGCCATCTTGTCTCTTTTTTCGGACTTTTTTCTTTTTGAGTATTCTTTATATATTCTAGACAGTAGTTTGTTGTTAGCTGTGTGGTTTGCAAATATTTTTGCCTGTAGTTGTCTTTTCATAATCACTTACAAAATTGTTTTAATTTTGAGGTTCAGTTTATCAGTTTTCCTTTTGTGGATTATGCTTTAGCCTACCTCTACAGCCTGATCATTTACTCCTTAAATTTTATAGTTCTTCATATTCTATTTAAATTCATGAAATATATTGAGTTAAAATTTCTTTTTTCTTTGGATACAGGTTCTTGCTGTGCAATTCAGGTTGGCCTTGAACTCACTATATAGCCCAGGTTGACCTTGAACTCAGGGTAATCCTCCTGCCTCAGCCTCCTGAGTGCTGGGATTACAAGCATGTGCCATCATGCCTGGCTTTGAGTTAATGTTTGTGATGTGTGAAACTTAATTCAGGAGTCATCTTTTTGGGCGGGGGGGCATCTGTGGATATCCAATGCTTCAGCACCATTTGATGGGAAGGCAATCTTTTCCCATAGAATTGTTCTTCTGCTTTTATCAAAAACCATTTGGGTGTACTTATGCAGTCCTACTTTGGTGTGTAACTTTCCCTTCAGCATTGCTATGTCTGTGTTCTATACTTTTTGATATATTGTACGTCCATTTTCATTCAGTTCAATGTATTTTTTATTTTCCTTGAAACATCTTAGTTTGGCCTATGAGTTATGCAGATTTTCACTTTATTTATTCATATGTCCATAAATAAGTTATTTATTCTAAATACTTATCTCCCTAAATATCTTTGGAGAGCTTTGATCTTCTAAAACTGAGTTTACTGGACTTTTGTAAACGTTATAAGAACTCAGGCTTTCCTAGAGCAGATGATGTTACATAATTTATAAAAGTTAGAATTTTTGTTTCTTTTATTGCTGAGACTGAACCTGGTGCTTTTTACTTCATTAGCATATACTCTACCACTGAGCTACACCCTTAGCCCAGGAATTAAACTTTTAAAAAAATATAGGAATAGTTGGTTACAGTGACACATACTGTAATCCCAGCTACTCAAGAGGCAGAGGCAGGAGGATAGTAAGTTTAGTGTATGTTTGGGTAGTTTAGGGGAATATAGTCTAAAAATAAAAAAGACTTAGAATCTAGCTTAGTGGTAGAGTAGTACCCTGGGTTCATCCCCAAAAAGCAAAACAAACCACATGACTGTATTCTGGTTATAAATAAAAGTGAACTTAGCTAATAAAAGAATATATGCTTAATGAAATTTGATAATGGGAGACTACTTCCTGTTTCATGTGTGCCTCAAAGTTGAGTTTAGGGAGTGTGAAATAAATTTTTCTAATACATTTTGCCCTTAGCCTTTTGCTTTCAGTGAGGTTGTTATCAGTGAGTTTACAGATGAGTTACTTTGTGTCTCAGTGGTTTGAGACTTTGCTTTTATCTCTTACTGATGTCTAGTTTGATTACTTTGTCATCAGAGAAGATACTTTGCATGATTCCAGTTATTTCACATTTGTTGAGGTTCTTTTTATTGTTCAGTGTTTACCTTAGTGTTTACCTTACTGTGTTTCATAGGCACTTAAAAATGTGTATTCTACTCTAACTTGGCATTTATAAATGTTGATTAGAAGCTGTTGGCTGATCAATAGTATAGCATTGTTGATTTTTCTGCCTAGTTGTATGAATCATTGAGAGAGAAGTGTTGAAATCTCAAGCTGTAATTGTGGACCATCTTTCAGTTAAGTTTTTGCTCTGTTTTCCAACTTTATCACTTGGTACATACACATGTAGGATTGCTGTCTTCTTGGTGGATTGACATTATATAATGCACTTCTGTTTGGCAGCTTTCTTTGCTCTGAATTGTAGGCACTTCTTGCATTCCTTTGGTTAATATTTACATGATTTACCTTTTCTCCCCGTCTTTTAAATTTTAACCCGCCTTTATGATTATATGTATTTAAAGTGACTTTTGTATGGGAAGCTGTGATAATTAATTTTGAATATCAACTGTCTTGGTTACTTTTCTCTCCTTGCTGAGACAAAATTCCTGCACCCAAAGTTAAAGAGGGAAAGGTTTATTTAGCTCACCATTTGTGGAGATTCTGGTCCATAGTCAGCTGGCTCCAAGGCAGGGTTGCATGACACCAGGGCAATAGTTCAGGCTGCAGAAGACAGCAAAACCAATAGCAAGGAAAGCAGGAGGAAAAAGGATTTCTAAAGCATGCCACTACCCTTTATGGGAGGTGGAGCCTTCATACCATCTCCGTGCCCTCCTCTTACATAGGATGCGGATGTTTACAAAGTGAGACCCTGGCCCCCTGCTGTATGGCTTGCAGACTTCTCAAATTATCACAGACCACCTTTACCTCAACTTAATTGCTTTGAAGGATGCCCTGGGGATTCTGGAAGCATGCTTCTGGGGGTGTCTAGGTGGAGATGTGACTTCACTTGGTGACTTTATGTAGTGTCCCGCTCTTTTTGTAGCCCTGGCGTTCTTCCCTTGTGCTCTGCTGCCAGAAACTGAGAAGCTTTGCTTTCTCCACACCCTTCTGGCAGGGCCTTTCTGCCTTGGAGCCAGCTTACCATGGACTGGAACCTCTGAACGCATGACCTAAATAGTATGAACTGAATCGTCCTCGTCTTAAGTTACAGGTGTCAAATATTTTATCCCAGCAACAGGAAAGCTAATACAGCAGGATATAGTTGGGTCATGTTTTCAAATTCACTGTTGATATCTTTTAATAACTATTTAGAATATACTTAATGCAGTTACTATATTAATTTATCTAGATTATACTTAATGTTTAATGCAGTTGTTATATTAGTATTTAAATTCACTATTTTGTGTTTTTTTCTGCTTGTCTCTATTTTTATTATTTTCCTTCCTTCCTTGTTGATTACTTGACCATAGTTCTAAATTCCATTTTGATTTTATCTGTTGTTTCTCATTGTATTTCTGTGTATCTTGTTAGAGTTTGCTAGAGTATTTTATATATCTATATAGTCCGCCAAAATATGTATTCGCTTCAGCGGATGTACTAGGAAATGTCTGGGAGCTAATAGCCACCACTTTGAGCACCTCCTGTAATTGTAGAGGTCAAAGGTAACTTGTATTATTCTCATGATGTCTCAATAACTTTATTAAAATATTCACGCAGGTTTTTCTTTTCCTGATGTATACATTTTGTGGCACATCACTTATTACAGATTGCAGTTTACAATTGCTGCAATATGAGTGCAGTATAGCAATTTCACTTTCCTTTATGTCTCTTTCTCCTCCCTCATCTATAATGTAATTATCTTAAAATATTTCCTATACTTCCATTTACCACCAGTTTGGTGTAACTGTGAAACTTAATTCTGAAATCACAAAAGCCAGATGTGGTGGTGCATACCTGTAATCCCAGCTGCTAAGGAGACTGAAGCAGGAGAATTTTAAGTTTCAGGCCAGCCTTGGCAATTTAAAAGACCCTTCCTGAAAGGAAAATTTAAAAAAGACGAGAGATACAGTGTAGCGCATCCTGAGGTTTTATCCTTTGTATCAAAACAAAAACAAAAAATAACACACAAAGTAAAAACAAAAGCCAACTTTTATTTACGCATAGTCTTATTTATAGCCCCCCACACCCCATATTGTATAGTTCTCTCTTTCACTGATATCTTCCTGTGTAGAGAACTTCTTTTAGCTACTCTTTGAAGGTATGTCTGTGCTTCGGTTTTGTTAATCTCAGAATGTCTTTGTTTTCTTATTAAGGCTAAAGGCTATTTTTGAGTGTAGAATTCTGGGTTCACACTCTTCTTTCCGTGTTTGAAAAATACTTTGCCACTTCCTTGTGGCCTTGCTTTCTGATGAGGAATGTGTTGTCATTTGAATTGTTCTTTCCCACGTGGGTCAGATTTCATTTTTCTCACAGTGTTTTCTTTGTCCTTGGTTTTCAGAGGTTTAGATTTGACGTGACTTGGGGAAGCTCTTTTGGTGTGGATTCACCCAGCTTCATGAACCTGTCATGTCCCATCTCTAACCAAATGGGGGGAGTTTTAGTTATTAGTCTTTCAAGTACTTTTTTGTTCTTCTCCTCCCTTTCTCCTCTACTTTGGGTTTTAGTTGACACAAATGTTAGCTTTATTGTTACAGTTCTAGAGATCCCTGTTAATCTGCTCATTTGGTTTGTCTTCTTCTTGCTAAGGTTGTGTGACTGTCATCTTCTAGTTCCCCGAGTTCTTTCCTCCTCCCTGCTGTTCTGTTAGTTACTGAGCCCATTTGCTAAGCTTTTCACTTGGGTATTTTTCAGTTCTGACATTTCTGTTCAGTTTTTGTATCTTCTGTTTTTTACTAAGGTTTTGTGTTTCCTTGAGACTTTTTCATTTTTTTCAAGGGTGTTTATAATTGCTCATTGAAGCATTTTATTGTGGCTGTTTTACAAATCCTTGTCAGATAATCCAGCAGAGCCCTTTATGTGGGCTCCACTCACATAACAAAGATGGGGGCTGTGGGGGCCAGGGGCTCATCACCATGTGTAAGCCTTGGTCTCTTCTTGGTCTCCTGGGTGACACCGTGTCATACTGTTGGGCACCTTGTGCAGATGTCTAGGCTTTCTACGCTGCCTGTGTTAGAATGAATAGGGAAGAGCCACACTGTTTAGGGCCATGATTGGCTAGAATAGCATTGTTATTAATTGGTTATTTATTTGTTTATTTTTGTGGTACCAGGAACCAAACTCACAACCTCACACTTGCCAGGCAGGGGCTGTGCTGCTGAGCTGTACCCCTGGTCCAAGCAGCGCATTATTGTCTAGAAGTTCTGTTGTCTTGCTAGACTGCTCCTTCCTGCTCTTGTGGCCAAAGGCTTCTTCCCCTAGCCTTCTGTTGGAGTTCCCAGGTAGCCAGTTTTCAGCCATGAGTCTGAGATGAATGAGGCAAGTAGAAAACCCAGGGAGTTCCTTGCTAAGTTTATGGTGCGGGCCCTAGCCTGGTAGCCATCCTCTCTCCATCTTTCATAGATTTCTTATGCTTCTTTTTTATGTATGCTTTTAGTTGTAGGAAGCAAGAGGAATAGGAAAAACACATCTCCACATCTTGTTGGAAGTGAAATAGCACTGTCAGTCCTTTTAAGGTAACCTCCAGTGACTGCCTCCGGTGATTATTGCCTGTAGACTAACATCTACATTTCTTACTGTCATTCAAAGACCTTCTCAACTTCTAAACATTTTCTCCTTACTTGAAGCTACTTCTGTTTGTCTCCCTCACTTATTATGCTGATGCTCAACCTTGTCTGTATTTCCACATGGTCTTGGTTGATTTGTTTTTCTGCCTGAAACCTTCCAATCATTTAACTCAGGGCTATATCTTCAGCACCTTATAGCTTGCAAATTGTTAGCTGTTGGCACCAGCCATTCTTTTAAGATTTAAAGCTGGAATTACTGCAAAATGTCAAAAAATATGTTCTGGATTGTAATAGTTTAGTATTCCTTCTAAAATAACTGAATTGTAATTTTGGTTATTAAAATAACTTCTGGCACCAGCATGTGATAATGGAAGACCTACTACTTGTTGATTAAATGTTAGAATTCCAGATAATTTAAATATTTACATTATTTGAATGACAGTTCTTTAAGAATAAAGTATTAATTAGTGCTAAATGATATCTTAGCATTTTTGTGTATGTTAGTAATTTCATAGACTGGCCAATGCTTTTGAATCCCAGTTGCACATTATGGCCAAATGGGGGCTTTGGAATAAATCTTAAGGCCAACCCCTAAATCAGAGATTCCTGATCTGGCTGCTTAGGAGTGAGGACCTGGCGTCCCTGTTGTGCATCTCACAAATGAGTTACATATCTGATTTAGTATATGCATTACACAAAATACAATCTGCCAAGAAAAGGCAACATTTTGTGAAAATAGATTCTACCCAAGTGAGTATAGCATGGAGCTGGGTTAAAGTATAAGTGAACTGCAATGGTTTCAGTCATTTTAGAAGTTTCGTCCTTGAGTTCTTCTTCCATCTGTATAGTTTCGAACTTTGTCTTTGGTAATTTTTACCTCAGTGCCTGCAATCCTAGCTCTGTAATCCCAGCATTCGGGAGACTGAGACAGGAGGATGGCTGTGAGTTCCAGACCAGCCTGAACTACATAGTAAAAAAACCAACAAAAACTTTTTTTTTAAACCTCACTAAACTTTAAAAACTCTGTGCATCCCACAAATGAGTTAAATATCTGGTTTAGTATAAAACATTAGACAAAAGATGATCTGCTTTGCAAGAGAAGGCAACATTTTGTGAAAATAGATTGTGAAACTTAAAATGATAAAAGTCCAAGATTATTTTTCAAAGGTTTAATTCTCTTGATTTTTAAAAAAGTACTTAGCAGGAATAGTACAGAGAATATAACATTCTCTCTATATAATTCATTCAAGCTATATTATTTTTTATTAAGTTAATAGTCTTAATCTGACTTTTGAGAATTTTTTTCCTGTCAGACATTAGGATGTATAGCTAGGAAGAGTATAAGAATGTAAACTAGTTGTAAACCAAGAATTTACATTTAGAGCAGAGAAGTCAGATATTGGTAATAATTAATAAGGACAACACTCTGGAATGATAAAATGTTGTAGATATATGGCATCTAAGTTATTCACACATTTAACATTGACAGGGCTTTTGATTTTTAATAATAAAAACAGGGCTAAAGAAAGAAGAGCAAGTTAGAGAAAGTGGAAAATAGGTCAATTAGTAGAGAACATGAGGGAAAAATAGGATCAAAGATACGAATTCAATTAACTTTTGTGACAACACCACCTTTTCTCTGAGGAAAGTGAAATTAGGTGCTCTAGTTCCTTATTTATTTTAGGGGCATACACTTAGCTCGGTTCATTATGTATGATCTCTGTTGGCAAAATACAGAAAGAACTATAAAGCTACATCAACTTTTCTTTCTATAAATAGTAATTTGTCCAGCTTTTAGTTTTTTATAGAAACTGGCGTAACTGAGGGACTAGTGCAAAGGTGCCAATGCTTTGTATTAGACTTTTAAGGAATGATAGTGAGAAAGTTACTGCGTTATTGTCAAATCCTTTTTTTTTTTTTAGTGGAGTTACATGCTGTGAATGTGTTTTACTCAGTGTATATTTTTATAGAATCTAAGATTAAGGAAAGATCATGAAAATGCATTGTTTCATTATGCCAACTGTTTTCTATAGGTTTACTAGTGTAACTGTGTGTAATATTTAGAATATTACATCAAAATTTGTGTGCCATTGCTGGGTCTTGCCTTGTGGCAGGAGGTAATGGGGCCAACTCACATGGACTTTTTCTGTGGTGAGCAGGCTCAAGGGAGTCTCTGTACTGCTAAATGTTGAAGGATAATTTTGAAGTTACCCTTTATGCTAATGAAAGCAGGCCGTATTTGGCTTGTGTCTCATCCCCAGTGTTTATTCTGGAAAACAACCATTATCTGTGTTCCTAAGGAAAATGAAATCCCTATAAAAATTAGCCTATAAAAAAATCTCCAAAGTAACTCAGCAAGATGTCTTATGTTCACCAAGTTCCTCTGTGTTCTATTGCTAAGTGAGACTTGCAGGCACGAGGCGGGTAAACAATGAGAGGGCTCAGTCCTCAACCTGCTGGAACCCACGTGTTTAATGGCTGCTAAATTTTGCAGTTGGAAATGTAGGCTATGATACAAATATTTAGGAAGGGCAACAGGCAAGCAATGATCAGGAAGTCTAAGACAAAGCAATCGCCAGAAAGCAGCCAGAAGAACAAGGAAAGTGAGATGTCAAAGACACCTGCACAGTAGGGCTAAGTTCTATAGTTATGATGTTACATATTTGTATTAATTGTATCTTTTTCAGAGAAGCTTTCACGTGAATTATTATCTCATTAACCATATAAGGGTATCTGTTTTAGGATCAAAAATAATTTCATTTTCCCATCTTGTATGTATTGGGAAGAAGGGTAAGTGTATTATTCATAATGGTTTCTTTTTTTCTGATAGATTATATAATCAGTTGGCTTAGTTGTAGATCAAGAAACTAAGATTAAGCACTGATTAAATTTTTTATAGAATTGAATTTAAATTAGGAGTTTACTACTTTTAAAGCATTTTGTCCAAAATGTGGTTCTTGTCTTTAAAAATAAAATAAAAGTGCTGTTGCTTTGCATTTTATTTACAAAATTAATTTTGGTCTCAATACATGATTTTAAGGCCTGTGAACTGTTAATAGTTTTTTCTTAATAAAAGCTTAAAAAGTTACATCAGATTGGTTCCAAAGATGAGTTGAAAAAAATTAACTCTAGTACTTGTTGTAAATTATGTTAAGTAGTAAGCAAAAGCACATATCATCTCCCCTGTGAAAATTTTTATTTGCTTGCTAGAATTAAATTTATGTTTTCATATTCTTAGTTTTATTTTTCAGTATAAAGACAATGAGACTTTGTTCTTGTTTCCTACTCTTGACTGTAATCTCATGTAGTGCATGTACAGCTAAGTTACTTTTTAGAAATGTTTCCCCTTTTGGGGTGTGTGATGTTTCCTCATGGTTTGAGTCAGGTTCTGCCTTGTTGGCTGGAAATCTGTGAAAGAGCTGTGTCTCGGTGTGTCACATCAGGGCCCCATGCTATGGTTCCGTTCTGTAACTGGTGATTTGTACTCTTAACTCTTAATTATAGTGATGTCTGCCAGGTTTCCCTACTGTAAAATTACAGCTTTTTCCTTTTTAAATTAATGTATGTCTTCTGGGGTATTGCCTTGAGATTATAATATCCTGTTTCTCATAAAATTTTTGCTCATGGGTTTTAATGTATAGTCATGATTCTTACCTGACTCATTCTGCCCTTTGATATGTGCCCATAATGTTTGTATGCTTTCTTATAATCTGACAGGTGTTGAGAATCATCTGTGCTCGTCTGTACTTTCCTTACCCAGCTCTAGAATGGTTCAGTTTTTAAAGGAATTCTATTATTATTATTATTATTATTATTATTATTTTTAGCTGGAATGGTGTTAAAAATCAAGATCTCAGCACTTGTTTGCTCGTTACTAGAAGATAATTGTTTTTAGGCCCTTTTATTTATCAGGGTTCTGAGTATGCAACCAGTAGGTTTGTTTATGTTTGTTTATGGAGGCCAGTGCATCCAGCCTGCATTGTGGGCCAGTTGATGTCCTCCTTCAAAGGCCTGAAGGCAGGAAGAGCTGACATGGGCAAGGCCTGAAGGAAAGTATGGCAGGGAGGTATTCCATTCAGGACTTCACTGATTAGATGAGGAGGCCCACTCATATTATGGAGGGCAGCTTTCCTTATTCTGCAAATGAAAATAGTAATATTGCCCCAAACCATCCCTGGAGAAACCCAGAAAAATGTTTAGCTAAATATGTGGACACTTCCTGGTCAAGATGATACATAAAATTAACCCTCCATGTTCGCAGTGGACAAGTATTACAGTAATATTCTACGTCGGTGTATGTCTTTGTACACATATGTATTGATTTTTCCTATTCCAGCCATCTTTACTGGGTCCCTTCTAGCCTCCATCTCCCTTTTTCATAATTGTATAGCTCTCTTCTCTGACTGTGAGATGCTTGGCTCTTGTTATTCATGGTCTACTTACCTATTTGCTAGAATATATAGAAAATATTAATGCTAAATACTATAAAATCCACTTATTGGAAGTGTGTGCTTATGTTTTTGTTTACAGTCCTAGCATATGTAGTAAAAATGCTGTGCTTAAAACATACTTGATTTTTTAAAAATTTGGTTTAGTTACAGGTTTTTTTATCCCCCCTTTAATGTAATTATATCAATTATCTGAATTAGCATTGGAGATACTTATTTCTGTTTGATTTCCATTTCAGACTCCCTTCCCCCTTTCATTCTTGCTGAATTTTGTATTTTTATTTCAGTATAGAAACCGTTAACATATTTCCAAAAGTCAGTACAACCACTTTGGAAGTCAGTATGGAGGTTTCTCCAAAAACTAAAGCTTGAATTTCCATTTGATTCAGCTGTACCTCTTCTGTCTTCCCAAGAGTTAAAGACATCATATTACAGTGATACATGCATGTCTATGCTTATAACACCACTATTCACAATAGCTAAATCTTAGGAGCAGGCTGTATGCCCATCAGCAGATGCATGGATAAAGAAAATGGCGTGTTTGCGCAGAGTGGAATACTTACCTGCCAAAGAGAAGGACAAAATTGGACACAGTAGCCTAAATACTGCATCCTTTCTCTTACATAAGAAACCCAAAATATAAAGAAAGAGCAAAGTAAAAGATAATAGGATATGGAGAGCTGAGATACTGCAAACAGATACTAGTGAAAAATAAAATCAAACCAAAATAAAACAAAAAAAATACTGAAAGCCATACCCAGAGAAATATTAGATGTCCTCTGGTCTCTTCTACTGTCTTTCAACCTGCCTATCTTTAACTCTCCCCCTTTCTAGGCAGTTTCCCTAATTGGTTTCTTATGATTTAATTCTTTTGTTTATTTTTGCATAAAATGAAGATAAATGTATATAATCTTTGTAACACACTACGTACATACTTTTGTACTTACCCATTGAACGGTGTGTACTGGATATCCATGTTATTTCCTAGGATTATGAAGAAGTCTTCATTCATTTTCACAGCTGAGTAAGGTGTGGATTTACTCAGTCTTTATTTAGCCAGTGTCCTATCCATGTGGACATCGTGGTCATTTCTGTTTTTGTTTCCCTATTCATAATAATGCTGCAGTAAATACTCTTGTGTAATACATAATTTCTATGTGTTCCCCCATCACTGCTTACTTTGATATTTATGCTTTCTCCTTTTGTCGTTTCTAGATTAACCATATCCATTTTTTTCAAGTTAAAAATTCCAGGCTTTTGATTTAGGAAATAGATATAATTTACTAAATTATTTGCTTCTTTAATTTCTTTTATCTTTATTATTTTTATTGTCCTGTTTTTCCTTGGTTTACTGTTCTTTTTGAATTAGGGATTTATTTTTATTATTGGTTTAAATATTCAGGGATACAGACTTTATTTAGGTTATTAAAAGTATCATTTTTCCTATCACTTTTTTTTTTAGAAAGTATGTAATTTTGACTTCTACTTGTCTGTTTTACTGTAGTTAATATTAGAAAGATTTAAAATTTTGAGTTAGAATGCTTTTTGTTCTTTATTAGTAATGTCTACTCTTATTAGAAGTATGATTTGAGTGTTTATATTGTTTTTACCTCATGAAATAATACTGTGTTTTATGACCTTGTATGGAGTTATGTTTTTGGTCAGTATTTACCTTAACACGAGAAGGAGGTATAGCTGTATTATCCGTATAAGACTTTTGTGGTTTTATTCTACTTTCAAAAACTAAACAGATCAGGGGATTTGGATTCACAGGTGACTAATAACTCACTTAATTCATGATTTATGAAATCTTATTTATTTATTTTTTGGTACCGAGGATTGAACTCACAACCTTGTACTTGCCAGGCTGGTGCTTATGCTGCTGAGCTAAATCTCCAGGCCCTGAAATTTTATTTCAAATGGTCCTCTTTTCCTCTGCCAGGAATAAAGTGGGCCTCTTAGTCCATAATGCATTGCAAGGTCCCACCCAGCTGAGTTAGTGTTCCGGATGCCGCCTATGTGCCCTTGTGCTAGAAATTGCACTCTGGAAAAAAAAAAAAAAAAAAGAAGAAAGAAAGAAAAAGAAAAAAGAACAAAAGCAATTGCACTCTGGGAGCCTGAGGCTTCTTCAGGAGGAACAAGCCGTGTTCCAAGTATTGAAACCAGTGTGAATGAGCTTAAGCGAAAAAGGAGATTTAAAAGCAAAAATCTGGCCTGTCACCCTACTCTGAATGGCAGTCAGGTCCCGTTACGGTGTGGAAGTTGAGTGAGAGGTAAAGCAGCTTGCTTTGGGTCACCCAGCTAATGAGGGCAGAGTCAGCACTTGTCTGGGGAGCTGGCTGTAGTCATGATCCTAGAACCCTGCTGCTTCTGCTTGTTTTCTGGGCAACAGAATGTAAAGTTAAGGGCACCACAGGGCACTGAGAAAGTCACATTAAAATTGGGAATGCTGCTCTGATGCCTCCTATCTAAATGCTATCCTTTTTATTCCAGGTAGTGAGTACTTTCAGAAAGCCCTTTTGACCTTAAATCACCTTTTGTAAACAATTTCTATAGTTTTTTTACTTCACAAAGTTGGCTTTTGTACTGCAGGGTGTTTCTGTAAAAATACCTTTTCTAAAAGAAGTTACCACAGTCTCACTTCTGTAGCTTAGTAATAGTTGACAGCAAAAATAATTGCCTTGACTATTAGAAATACTTGCTAGTGAAATTTTTGGTTTTTGACTATCCAGAGGAATCCCAGAATTTCCTCTGTAGTTCTTTTGTGGAGTCTGCAGATCAGAAAATCTGCCAAGTGGGTGGCAGAGTCAAGAGCCATCTATATTGCAAGAAAAAACTAGGAGTTGAAAAGTATTTATAGGTATTTAAATGTAAAAGTGAGGCAAAGGGTAGGTATGATGTGGTTATTATAATGAGGGTTAAGGTGTAATTTCTGAAAATGGAAAAATATGCACATCAAATAGTGACTTTCCAAGTGTTGAAACATAGATAATGAAAACTTAGGCTTTAAAGGTAGTGAAGTCAAACAAACCATTTCCAAAAACCTAAAGTTAGAGTTGGCTCAGCATAAAGGAGGCTTTATAAAGTGCCTTTTTTTCCCCTTCATGATCCTAATGGGCCCTGACCCAAGATGTTTCAGTAAATGTCCCTGAACTATGTAATTTAATATGCTGTTCAAGCTAAATACATGCTCTATTCACAGTGCTTTGACAAGTTTAAAATTATCTAAGGTTGTTTTTCCTTCACCTTTTTTTCTTGCTTCCTAATTATTCTGCTAAGTGGCACCTAAGAGAGAAAGAAAGCTGACAGGACCCTGAGGAGGGAGTTTATTCACCAGATAGTTATTGTACCTTGGCCATGAGCCAGGCACATTGTCCTGGGCAAGTGACCAAGGCAGCACCTACTTTGAATTTCAGAAATAACTTCAGCTTTATGACCACTTGGTAAGTTAGAGTGTTACTACATTTGGAACACACTCTTAAATGTCACGTACAAAATCTTTGGACTCTGTTTCTTTTCTGGATCAAACAGGCTAATAATATTTACTGATTCTTCACCTGAGAGCTCACTTCTGACCAGTCACTGCTATTCACATATCACAGTGAAAATGTACATTTTTGCTTTTCTTAGTAATTTAATCTCTTTAGCAAAAAGTATAATGCGGTGATAGTGATGGGAAGGCTCCTCAGAAAATGGCTCGAATCACAAAGTGAGAAAATCATAAAGGGCCAGGGATACACAGTCTCCAGGGCTGGTAAAGTGGCAGAAGCTGGAATTCTGCTCGCTTGTCTGTCTGCCTCCCTCCATGCTGCTTTTGATTCTCTAGCTGCTACTGTATCAGACTTGAGTTTCTTTTTCCTGGCAGTCTTAAATGGGTTCCATTTTCTCAACTCTTTCTCTACAAGGGACTTTAGAGTATGATGGTGAGTATGACAGTATTTTAAGGTTATGTGTACTATCGTACTATATTCTCATGATTTTGAAATAGAGAAAATATTCCTGAAGCAAAACCTTTTTTTTTTTTTTTTTTGAGACAGGGTCTTATTTTATAGCCCAGGCAGACCTTGAACTCACCCATGCTGGCCTGGAATTTGCAGGGACCCTCCTGCTTCAGCCTCCCAAGTGCTGGAATTACAGATGTGCACCACCACGCTTGGCAAAACTTAAAGAAAGGGATGCTACTGACATGTGTAAAAAATTAATTTTATTAAATTTTATAATGGATATTTTTAAACATACAAAAACAGAGGGAATGGTGTAAAAGGAACTTACTATCATCCATTGTGAAAATTTATTGATAAGTGACCAGTCGAGGTATGTCTTCCTTTCCCAAAGTTCACGTGTGGACAGTGAATTCCCATTGCTGTGATCTTCAGAGGTGTGACTTTGAGGAGTGAGTGAATCAGGGAGTCCCCAAGATGGTGGAGGACAGAGGAAGCGCTCTTGCTCTTCTCTTCTGCTGCCATGTGACGAGGACGTGTGGCCTGTGTCCCCCTTTGCCCTCTGCGTCCTCAGCTGTGGGAACCTGAGTGCTGTCTGCACATGGTACCTCTGTCAGACCCTGGCCGCGGGCACCTGATTTAGGCTCATAGCCTCCAGAACCGTGAGAAGTAAATCTGTTATTCACAAATCACTGCGTCTTAGGTATTTGTTGTACTAACATGAACAAATAAGGATCCCAGACATATTTCTTTAAGGTATGCATGTGACTAAGATATAAAGGGCTATTTTAAAAACAGAAAAAACGGAACCTTCATATCCAAGACATACAATGCAAGAAACTCGTCTTTGCAGCTGAAACGGTTTCACAGCAGTGTGTTCTAATTATAGTAGAAGTTGGCGATAAGTTGCTAAGCATATGTGATTCGTGTTGCAGACTTTCTGGAGCATATTGCTTATGTATTTTTAGTTTTTATTTTTTAAGTATTTAAAATGCACATCATTTCCATCCAGATTTTCCTGATTTACAAAATGGGCAATTGTGTTTATTTAAAATTTTTCGACAGCTTTATTGAGGTAAACTTTATATATCATAATAAAATTCAACTATTTTAATTATGTCACTTGGTGGCATGATGAAAAGCTGAGAGTAGATGAGCTCTGTGATTCTAACTCTTGATTTATAAACCTGTTAGTGTCTGTGTGACCTTGGGAAAATTACTTCTCTGTGCCCAGTTTTCTCATCAGATAAAATGAGATATTAATGGAAATGCGTACAGGTATTCATCGAATCATATATGAGGATGAAATGATTTTCTTGGAACATAAAAAAGTGTCAAACTACGTTATTTGTGATAACAATGGGACTGTTCCTTATCGAGGATCTCAAAGGCCTTCATGGGAATGCATTTTTCTATAGCCTCCTTGGAGAGTAGGTGGTAGTAAACTAATAAATTAGTAAGTCAATAATTAGTGGGGGAAAGAAAATTTAGCTACTATTAATAGAAACCCTTTATTATGTGTTTCTTATCCTGGAGTATACTAGACAATGTGCATACAAATTATTTCACGTAATCTTCAAGCCTATGAACTGGGTTCAGTGATTATGTCCAAAAAGATGTGAAAGGAATCTCTAGAAAACCTCCCCTGTCGGTGGCAGGCTGGGAGTTGCATCCTGTGTACAATGCCATGATTTTTGTGTTGCACTACACTGCCTTTCAGAGGGACAGCCCTTGGGAAGAGAATCCATGTTGGCGACAACGTCAGTGGAGGTGGTCTTTACTTGAGAAGGCTAACTAGTGTTATAGTGATGCTTATGAGCAATAAAAGCTGTGATCCTTCAGTACTTTGTTTTCCATATGTGTCTTATGTTACTTTGTTCCATGTGATTGTGAAATGATGGTTCAGTTTCTGAACAGGTTAGTATTATGTAGTATATTCAGTGTTGTTTTGTTAGTCTTACCACAAAAATACATGCATTATTTTTAAAAATGGGACTTCTAGTTTGGTAGAAAGTAGCTCACATATTCTACTGTCTTCTTTTTGCCTTAGTAACACTATCATAGTTTGCATTTTTGATAACTTTTTAGTTTTTTAATTATTTTAAAACATTTATAAAAACTTTTTTTTTCCCAATATGGTGTTTAGGAGCTGGGGGATATAGTTCAGCGGCACAGCACCTGCTTGGGAAGTGGGAGGTTGTGAGTTCGATCCCCAGTACCAAAACCAAAAACAAACAAAAAGCACCAACATGGTGTTTAGTACATACCAAGTATTTACATTATAGAAACAAAAGACCATAGTGCCAAAACCTCAATCCATGTTATATTTGCATTATTTTATTTGAACAAAAGTACTCTTTGTGGCTTCCACCAGCTGCTGTTATAAGTATCCACCATATAAACAGGCACTAAAATTTGCATTCCAGGTATTGGAATTAGGGACCTTGTGATACATCTGAACCTCTGTTCAGATGCATTGGAATTTTAAATTTTCAGAGTATTGGATTTGGTGTGAGTTTAGCTCAATGAAAGGCATGTATGTCTTTGCAGAGGGTAAATACTACTTTCTAAAAAGAGGGTAAATACTTCCTTCTAGAGGGAAGATCTGGAAAGAAGAGGTTTGGTGATGATCCAGAGAAATTCTGATTTGACAAGAAGGAAAAGACATACAGTAGGTGAAGGGGGTTGGAATCTAGAAATCAGATACAGCACTGTAAGGGGATTGGTGGTTACTGTGGCTGCACCTGCTTTCTTCACTGATAGGGGAGGACCCACCAACTGTGTGATATTCCAGCTTTCATCTGTTTAGAGATGTTACGCTTTGAGGTAGATCTCTGTTATGAAAATTAACCATTGTTTTATCACTTTCATTTTAAATCTATCTGAAGGATTCTTATTCTTCCATTTTAAACTGTCAATATTGTTGTAAAATCAGATTAACAGTGATGCATGGCAACTGCAATAACACAAAAAGTACATAAATTTTCCTCTGTTGTTGGTTTTACTGATGTATTTTCCTAAAGTTGAGTAATTCTTCCTTTTGCATAACTTTGCATGTGCATGTATGCAGTGGTGAACCAATTAAGTAAGTAGTGACACTCTAACGTGCGCTTTGGTGTTTATTCTGAGATTGCTCTTACTTTGTCATAACAGTTGAAGGTATTTCTAATCTCAATTTAAGGATAGATACACTTTTGTAATTTCTTGTGGAAGTAAAAGGCTGAGGAGCCTGTGTTCTGATTTGTTCATTGCCATTATGTCTACATGATGTAGGCTTATTAGAGATGATTTAGTTAGCCTTAGGCAATCCTTAGACTCCACTGATGGCTAAAACAGTGTTCCTGGAAGAATCTAACTGAATTTTCTAAGTAAACTGGTTGATTTATACTTATTGAGAGAGGAGTTCCAGTGCAACAACTCATATCATTAATTATAATCTCTTTTGAAATGTAATTTGCTCAGTCTTGATTAAAAGGCCTGTAATTGTCTTTTTCTGCTGCTTGGCACGTCCTCTACTGCCCTCTGTTGGCTGCTCTTCCATAGCACTCATTGTCCAGCAGGTCTTAACCGAGTGGAGCAGCGAGCAGTGCCTTTTGTGGCCCCTGGATCTTTTGGGAGACTCTCTCCCAGTAGAAAGACAGCTTTGAGGAACTATGCATTCAGATGGTTGTGCTAAATGTTAGGATTCTTAGGTTATGTGTTTTTTGCTCTCTTGTTTGTTCATTTATCTGTCCATTAGTTCATCAGATATTTTTGAGTACTAGGCATCCCAGCATCAGCCATGCCTTGATCTAATAGGTCCTTTGTCCTTCTTTTTCCTTTAGTAGTGCTGGGCATTGAACCCAGGCCTCAGGCATGCTAGGGAAGCACTGTGACCCTGAGCTACACCCTTAGCCTTTTAGATACGCGTGATACGGTTTTGTTAAGAGCATGAAAAATATAAAGGTAAAGAAGACTTGGCTTTGGGGGATAAGATACCACCTTATTTCCCTTTTATTAATTAATATTTTGGGAAAAATAGACTAAAAATGGTTACAAATAATAGTGGAAGTCTAGTTTCCCTTCATTTCTACTTCTCAGGGTTCATCATCTCCAACTTTAGAAGGTATGTGTTTTAGGTAGAACTTGTTTTGCATCTAGAAATGGTAATAATTAATGAAGCTGTTAAGAACTTGTTGCCTTTGGTCGATGGTAGCACAGTTGTTTTGTCCTTTATAATCACATTCTCCAAGATACCTCATCTGCTATAATGGCTTTCTGTCTCTTATATTTAGTAAACTGTGATTTAAAATACATACTTTCAAAGGACTAAATATGAAAAATGAATGCAGTAGAATGTACTTTTTTAGTGTTTTCTTTGTTACATGTGCTGTTAATTCTTTAGTTCTTACATATCTTAGCCTGTTTTACTTGGCACTAAAAATTGTTTTTTAGACAAGGTTTTGCTGTATAGTTTAGCCTGCTCTGGGACTCGCTGTGTATCCTGGGCTGACCTTGAACTAACAGAGATCCCCTTTGCCTCAGCTTCCCTAGTGGTGGGATCATAGGTGTGCACCAACGGGCCTGGAGAAATATTTTGAAAAATTGTTTTTTGCCACTGTTCATTATTTTATATCAGTTAAAATATCACTTATTGGCTTCATTCCTTATTTCAGAGTATAATCCACTCAGATATGTTTAAGTTGAATCAACCTTGTGAAAAAACAATATTCTCTATCCTGTTGGAGAAGAAATGAACTCTCACCTGTGTTATTTGATGTGGTATTGTGGAAATGATAGTGTTTGGTCATATTTTTAAAGTTTTTGTTTGTTTGCACTGCTGTAGATTTAACCTAGGAGCTCAAGCATGCTAGATAAATGCCCACCCCCTGAGCCGTGTCTGCACCCCTTTATGTTTTGAGACAGGGCCTTGGTAAGTCGCCAAGGCTGGCCTCAATCTTGAGATCCTTATGTCTCAGCCCCCTGAGTAGATGGGATTACAGGTATGCACTGTCACACCTAGGTCTTCTTAAAAAATGTCTGTGCTGAACACTTCAGTCTAAAATAACTTGTGAGAAACTTAGTTTTAATTTTAACTAATGCTACAGTAATCACTTGTTTATTACTTATCTCTTTAGTGACAGCTGAAAAAGATTGATACAAAAGAGACTAGATGAGGATGACAAGGTAAAAAGCAATTGTCTTTGTCTCTTGATTGACTCGTATTTTATCTGTCAATTCATTTGATGTGGCTCCTATACTGTACTCCCAAACCTGTATTTTTTAATTAAACGTCTTTATTCCTTTAAATGTATTCTAAAATGAGTTGCTGGATTAAAACAACAGCAACAATAACAACAACAACATATTTTTTGCTGTGCTGAGCTGTTTGTGTAAAGTGAAGGAGAGCTGAGTAACGCATACTTCTGTAAGGGGACATGCTAAAATGAAGGTTGCTTAGGCTTTTATTTGCCCAAATGAATCTGGACCAAGACACTGATGTCATTTCTCTGTTTCTTTTTCTTTTTATTTTAATTTTAATTTTTGTAATTTTTATCTTAAAGAGGACTTCAAAACAAGATAACAGGAAATCAACAATGGTTACTATAATGCCTCTTGTTGTTTTCAAAATAGCTGCCCATTCCTTCAAACATAGTAAAAATCAAATAAAACAGGACAGAATAGGACCAATAAAAACAAAACAGTGAGCACAGTAGAGGACTTCAAAACAAGATAATAGTAAACCCAAAATGGCTACCATAATATATCTTGTTATCTTTGAAATTGCTGCCCATGTCTTTGGATGTAATAAAATCAAACAAAACAGAATAAAACCAAATCTAGCAAAACAATGAAAATGATATAGGACTTCAGAACAAGATAATAGGAAATAAACAGTGGTTACCACCTTCAGAAGGAGATCCCCTATAGATGCTACATTACATATTGTTTTCCTCTGAATAGATGATCAGACTATCAGCTTTAGGCCTGCAAAGTCAGTGAAATACTAAACACTACAGGTATTAAATTGTATTTGACCTCAATAGCTATCACTGCAGACTGTGTTTCTCTGGTTCAGCCAGTTGCTTATGGGAAGGGGGAGACTTGGTTCTTCTTGTCTCCTAGCCCATGCGCTGGAAGGGGCTGGTGTCTGGTTCTCCCCCAGCAGCCTGCATATTGCACTGACTCACAGGGAGGGCTTGAGTTCTTACTGGTTTCTTGTTCTTCTCCCCTGCAGTCCACAAATGGTGCCCACTCAGGGGAAAAGGCTGGTGTCTAGTTCTTACCCCAGTGGCCTGCGCATGGTGTTAACAAGGAGGGCTTGGCTTCTTGTTTGTTTCTTGTTCTCCCCCATAGTCCACAAATGGTGTTAACTTGGGGGAAAAGACTGGCATCTGGTTCTCCCTCAGTGGCCTGTTCCCTGTTTCTCTTTGAGGATGGGGAGAACTCAAAGGTGAGAAATGAAACTTTGGCATTGACTCACAGAAAACCAGTTACCTGACTTGCAAAGCTCTAGTACATAGCTTTTATTCCATGAGTCATCTGCAGCTTTGCTTCTTATTTCTTATGGAAGCCTAGGGATTTCAGATGTTCTCCTCTTTTAGGTGCTGATAATTGGGTTTGACATGGCTAAAGTCTCAAGGTACTGATGGACATTTTTGTTTAAATTAAATGGCAACAGACTCCACCAAACCAGGGAGTAATCAGAGATTTGGTGAACTAAACTTTTTTTTTTTAATTTTATTTAAAGAGAAAAAACAAAAAAGAAAACAACCAAACAAAACAGAAAAAGGGTAGCAACAACACAGAATTTCAAAGGCAAAAAAATGAAAGAACCACAATAACAACAACAAAACAAGCAAAAACACTAAGAAATCGCCACTTGATAGGTTACATACTGTCATCATTGGAAATAGTTGTTCAAGTTACAAAATTAAAGCACACAAAGTAGACATTCAAACAGTGAGACTATTAACAGTTCTGCTTAACAATCCAACAAAAACAGTAATGTGGTCATCTATCTTATACACTTAAACATACATTCAGTTATATCCTTTAGAGCACTTTCTTTTCCCCTCTTTTATGTATATATTTTTTTTTAAGTTTTATTTTAAAGGGGGTAAAATTAAACACAACAAAACAGAACAGAATGGGACTTACAGCATAAATTTCAAAGCTATAGAACCAGGGATCTTCACTATCTGTCATATTGTCTCTTGTTTTCTTCCAAATGGTTGTCCATATCTTTGCATATGGGGAGCTCATACTAAATACCATAGCCAATCTTTTCACAAGATGTGTAGTTAACTGGCTCCCACTTGCTAAGGGGGGGAGGGACATGGGACAGGACGACATGAGATGTCTGATTCTCAGCCTACCCACCGGCAGGATTACAGCCGCCCCGCAGAGAGGGGAGGGGTTCCTTGTTCCCCGAGTCAACCACACGGTGCAGGTCCCGACACACCAGGCTCTCTCTCCTTCAGGCCGCTGAAAGTCGACCACACTCACAGCTGCCCCCCAGAGAGGGTAGGACCTCCTTGTTCTCCTGGCACCCCAAGTCAACCACACGGTGCAGGTCCTGAGGCGCCAGGGTCTTGCCCCTGCAGGCCCCCCAAAGTCTGCCACACTCACCTGCTATTTCTTTCTGACGAATTGACCATTCCATTTCCAAAGTTCTGAAATGGCCAACAGACCACAGAAAGAATTCTCTTTAGGCTCCTGTTTGAAACCAGCAGCTACAGCGATCTGCAGGCCTTGCTTCAGGGCTGTGAACTAAACTCTTAAGTTACCGTTTTGATTTCCAGTCCTGTTAAATTTCTCCATTCACTAAGAGAAACTTGCTAACTGAAGCAGAAAAAGGGTTTACTGAACTTACAGACTTGATGAAAAGACTGGAGACATAGACCAAAATATAGAAAGGAAGTAAAAGCAGTTCAGATTTTGTGCTCATACCCAGATTTAAAAAAAGTCTGGCTATGAAATTAGTTTTGATTCTATAACTAAGTCCTTGAGGTTGAAGTACTTTTGTTGGGAGCATTCTGTGGAATGTAGATTAGCACTTGTTTCTAATGTTCAGGGTTTCTGTGAGGTCAGGGCTATTTTTTTTTTAATAATTCTTAGGTATTTGCCCCTCTTACTGTGTTGACATTTGCACTGATGGTGTAAAAGCGTGGATGGGCTAAAGTGCTGGTGCCTTAGCATGACTCAAGAGTGTGACATAGCTCTATGTAGATTATCAGCTTCTTATGTATTTCTGACAATAAATATGTGGGGCTTTTCCTCACATCAATCAGTTCTCCAAATCTGTGGGTACCAACTGGGTTGTCTTACAGTGCAGTTCAGTTCAGGCATGAAGTACCAGCACTAGTGTCGAAAGTTTAAGGGCATAATCTTGCAATCAGATGGCACTCACAAGTACGTATGTGGTCCCCAGGTTATCACACTTCTTTCCGACTCAGTGACAAATCAGGCATTCTCACGGCCCTCACCCTCCTCAGGTTTGGTGATTCACTAGAGGAACTCATGGGCTCAGAAGACCATTTACTTACGGTGAAGGACAGTGCAGGACAATTCAGGAAGAGCCGACTAGAAGGGATACATGGGCAGGGTACAGGAAAGGTACAGTGTTGTGATACGCTCTCCAGACGCCTGTGTTCATCACCAGCCTGGAAACTGAGCTCCTGTTTAAGGCTTTTTACAGAGGCTTTGCCATGTAGATGTGGTTGATAACATCATTGGTCCTTGGTGATTTGACTTTCCCACCCCAGAGAGTGAGGAAGGTTGAAACAGGGAGGTTGAAAGTTCCTAACTTCCAATCAGAGTTTGTCTTTCTAGTAGCCACTTCCTCCTGGGGTTGCGCAGGGGCCTGACCCTAAATCTCTGTTCCTGTAAACTCAGGTATGGTAGGAAAGGACTCACTGGGAACAAGGGAGTTTCCCACCATTCAGGAAATTCCAAGGGCTTTAGGGATTCTGTGCCAGGAACAGAGACCAAATACATATATCTTTTATTATACTACTTATGTAGTCTAGCTGTTTTCATTTTGCAAGTAGGCTGGAGCTTCATCTTGTTTAATCAGCCAGGTATTTCAGAGCTGATTAATTGGTAAGCAGGTAGTGTGATATGAAAGTTCCCTTGCCGGAACCAGATTGCCTGCCTGAGAATAACTTCAGCACTTACTGCTTGGGTGAGTGGGACAGCATGTACTTCTCTGAGCTTCAGTCACTGTGCTGTGAAATAGCAGTAATCATAGTACTTAAGAAGATTGTGAAGATTATAATAAGTTAATGCAAAGAAATCATTTACAACAATATATGGCCTGTAGTAAACAGTAAATACTAATTATCAAACTCGTTATTATCATCATTATCAAGCTTCAAATCAGCTCCCCAATAAGCTGATTAGAGGAGAAGGGATCCAAGACATGAATCTAGGCTTTTCAGGTTTCTGTATATCTGGGTGATACTCATCAAGTCAGAATGTTAATCTGGCAACATGAAATACTATTGGTTTCCAATAAAAGATATAAAATGTGAATTTTCTCCTCTTTACGACTAGTTTGTAGGCTGTGCTAATATCGGACAAAACTGAATAAAATTACAAATATTTAAGAAATAAAACTTGAACATCACTTAGTTTACAGGGGTTTTTATTTATTTGTTTTGTAGACAGGTATAAATAGTAGGTTTTTTTTATTGTGTATCATACAAAAGCTATAAAATAATATACTAGTTTAATTAGCCATTATCTGACAATAATAAGGCTGCAACCTTTTTTTTTTCTTTTATCTGAAATTTTTTGAAGAGACTGTCTTTGGCAGGGCAGGGCTGTGACGTGAGTGTTTAGGTCTAGCTGGTAGTGTAGCTGCTAAAGTGAGCTATGTAGAGTTTTATTTTGTACTCTGCTGGAAAATTTCAAGAGAGTGTGTATTTTCACTAAATATAACAGAATTTCACAGTATACCTCAAGGCCTGTTCTGCATGGTGATGGTTGGTGGGTGTGGAAAGATAAAGGAAAAGATAAAATGGGAGGGAAAATACCTCTCAGACAGAAAAGTAAGTGTAAGACAGTATAATTGTGCCTTTCGTTTTCTTGTTCAGGTTTTGGCACTGGTGGTTGAACTAAGGGAGCACTAATCTACATCCTTTGTCCTTTTTATCTTGAGACAGAGTCTTACTAAATTGTCTAGGGAGGTGTCAAATTTGCCATCCTCCTGCCTCAGCCTCCTGAGTAGCTGGGATTATATGTGTGTACTATCTCTCCCAGCTTGTTTTGTTTTAAAGGTTTTACTGCTCCTCAGATCTTGTTTTAACAGCATACTGGGTTGACTAAGTCTCTGAAGGTGAGCCATGCCAGACTCCCATTTAAGGGAAACTGTCACTAACTGCCACTGTGTTGGCACTCGCCTTTTGTATTTAGCCATAACTGGTCTCCACAACTGAGGGTTTGGTTACTATAACCAAGAATAGTAAATTGTGGATTGGCACAAAAAAATGAACTGAGCTAATCATATTTTTCCTTGAAGAACTTAAAATGTGAAGAGAGGGAGACAGTTAATAAGGGGTAGAAAACAGAAACAGCGTGTTAGGAAGCATCTTTATTTCAGGATAAAATGTTACCGTGTGTTATGATGGAGCAAAAGTATTAGAAATCAGAGAGTTCTATTTAATACCAGAACAGAAGGAATCATACCTGAGATTAAGCTGTGTAATTAATAAGGAAAGCAATAAAAAAAATTGGCTGCTTCCTTGATTGATTCATTCAGCAAATAATTTGTTGAGTTACAGCTGTGTACTAGGCAGTATTCTAGTCAGAAGCATTACTCTGAAAAACAATTAAGCCAGTGATTTTCAACCAGCTTCAATTTGCCTTCCGGGTATTTGGCAATGAATGGAGACATTTTGGCTGTTTAAAAGGCAGAGGGGAAAGTGCTCTTGGTGTTTCCTGCGTAGGGGCCAGGGATGCTGTTTACACTACAGCACACAGGACAGCTCCCTACCAAAGAATTATCTGGCCTCAAAATAGCTCTCGCGTGGAGAAACCCTGGGGATAAACCATCATAAATGCATATTTTATGAAACAATTGTTTTCTTGTAGTTGACATGTAACTTTCTCTGTTTTCAGTAGCGAGGACACTAACTGGAGAGAAATGGAAGCCTCAGTTATATTACCCATTCTGAAGAAAAAACTGGCCTTCCTGTCAGGTAAATTTTCCTCACATTGGAAGTGTTTGATCTATACACGTGTTTAAATTTCTGTGAGAGGTCTGACAGAAATCACTTTATTTTTCTATGAAGAGTTTTTAAAGGGTATTTCTTTTCATCAGAATGGATAGCGGCGTGAGCTAACACTGCTGGTACCTGACAGGTCACTTTTTATTCTGGTCTGGTATTTTGATTAAAATAACATCTGGAAGGTAGATGTTATGATTTCTCTTTTTATATATAAAAATTAAGTACTAGTAATTGACAAATTGACACCTAAATTAGAGTTTCTGGAATCTGGAGTAATTTGTTTTTCTTCTGCAATATATTTTGTAATTTGCTCTGCTGTTTGTGCATTCGTCTTCCTGTGAGGGAGTCACAGTGCAGGGTGGAGTTGTGACATGTCAGTTTTCAGTGTTTGAAGTTGGTTATGCAGCCTTGAATTTATCAGAGGTCTGTTGACTAGGAGATCCTTGCTAGGGTGATCCTTGCTAATGGTGTGCCACAGGAATTCTATCTTCTGGAATTCAGATTATTGAGTAAATCTATACATTGAGATAGACACTGTGGTCCTCCCAATTTTGGGTTCTTTAGGACCATGTTATCTTACTTTTTTTTTTTTTTAATTCTCTTTAGGTCCATTCATAATTGTCTTGACAAATGTCCCTTCTTCAGAGTGTCTTATATGTTTCTGTTAAATTGGAATGTTTTCTTAGTATAGATTATAAAGGATGAAGTAAGAAATTGGATTCCACTAGTATGGCTTCTTTCTTTAATATGTGTTTTTAAACAATTTTCCTTATCGGTTAGCATTAATATTAATTTGAGCCCGCTGAGATTACCATTTACTGATGTTAAGCAAAGTAGTTGAAGATCCGTAATTTGTGTGGCTAACCAGACGAGGGACAGATCATTTCTGGTAGTGTGTCATGAGTTGTGTTCACTTCAGTGAGCCTTTTTCATTGGAACACCTTTCAGTTTTTAGTGATAGATTTCTAGAGATGATATGGAATTGTTTCCTTCCGAATGCTGTTTTTTGAGCTTTTAAAACTGCTGTAAATGTCAGTTGAGTGGGAAATTAGGCTGCATTGGGAAAGTCAAGCTTGTGGCAACTATGAAGAAAACACTGAATAGTATTTAAAAGGTACTTTTTAACACTTAAGGCAAATGGGACTTGAACATACATGACGTGGAAATATGTTCCAGTTCAGGCTTTCAGGCTTCACTTCAGGTGTTCTTCTCTCCTGGGCAGGGCTCTCTCTTTACTGCCTTGTGAACAATATATATCTTTATGGCCTTTGTGAGTGAACTGAGATAATTCTTTATCATAGAATGTTCTTTGACTGGCTTAACAAATTCTGCCTGTGTTATAAGTCTTTTCTATGAAACTAAATAATTTTCATAGCTTTTATCATTTTTTCCATTTTCCAAACCCCCTTTTATAATATTTTAAAGTATTTTATATACAATTTAGCAGATACATTTATCATGTTTATGCTATTATTTCCTATGATTTAAAGCTTTTCTTGCTAGGTGGACATTTATTTTACTTAAAAATGCTTATTGTGGAAAGCACATAACAGGTGTTTGATGAGTTAATTACACTGAGAAGTAGACTAAATGGGAGAAAATTAGAATGATAACTGCTGTGTTGAATGATTCATCGGTGAATTTTTATCTAAGTGTTCATAATTTTGCTGTATTATTAGAAACACTTATAAACAACAAATAGCCATTAGATATTTTTTTCAAATTACAGCTTAAATTTGACATTGTTTTAATAACTTTGGATTCAAGTATATATTATACATGATGTCTTAACATCTGTGTTAAACTTATTTTATAGGAGGAAAGGACAGACGAAGTGGTCTCATTCTGACAATTCCATTATGCCTCGAACAAACAAATATGGATGAATTGAGTGTCACTTTGGACTATCTACTCAGCATTCCAAGGTGACTCTACAGGTGTCTTTTCTTAAATATCAATGTTTTTAGTGGGCTAGTTATTCCTGATGTTGTTAAAGTATAGTTTGCTACCTTATCTGCTTTTGTTAGCTGTGAAATTATCATTAAAAGTGCTAGAAATTAATGATTTACAACACAGCAGATAAAATGCTTATTGTATGCTCATAATATGCAACTTTATAAAATGAATGTACTTTCAACTTTTCAGGAACATGCCTATGTGTTATGAAACGTAAGAAAAATTAGAGGAGCAAATTTTTTTAGATCACCATTTCACTGTATTGATATAAATACATTTATAGGTTCTAATTGAATAAAAGCTTAGGTTTCAAATAATTTTATTTTAAAATTGCAGAGAAGTTTATTGATGTTTTAATTCACAGGTTATTGAATTTCTAATTTCAGAGTTCTTGAGTGAAGCAAAAAAAAATAGCCTTTCTGTTTGTTTGCATGAGATATACTCGATGTCTGTTTATTAGTTTTACGCCAATATTTTTGCATGCTTTTTATTTAGAATGTTATGTTCGCCTTTGATGTTTATATAGTGAAATGAGTAAGTTCTAGTTATTTGTACTAATTTTTGTATTTTATTTGTGCAAAGCAACCTATAATTTTGTGTTACAATCTATGAAAACTCTTATTGTAAGTATGTTAGATATAGATTTTATACTTCTTCAGAACTCAATTTTATTCTTTATTTTTTTTGTACCGGGAATTGAACTCAGGACCTCGCACTTGCCAGGCAGGTGCTGTGCTGCTAAGCTAAATCCCTGGCCCCAGTGATGTTCTTTTGTAATATAAAACAAACATGTTTTGGACACTGAGACTGAATAGGAAGGAAGTGCCAAAAGATCTGCAAAAGAACTGATAAAGGGAGAAATGTTAACGTTTCAGAGAGGAAAAGTCTGTGTTATGAAATGGAAGGACAAAAATTAGCTGCTCATAATACAGAAATGATGAAACCTGAAAGAAGAAATGAAACTAAAATTTTCTGGTAGTGGTCAGTGAGTATAATCATTCTGTGGGTGGTGTTGATAGAGTTGACTAACATCTAACAAGCTATTTCATAATCAAAAAATGAGGAAAAAGTATTATAAAATATTTATGCAGCTTCTGAAACAAACAATATGGAACTCACTTATTCAAAAAAAGGGGGTTTAAAAAGTCATTTACAAACCTGCGTGTCATGGCACATGCACTCAGGAGACAGAGGCAAGAGCATTGTCACGAGTTCGAGGCCGCTGGACTGCCTAGGCAAGTTGAAGGCCAGACTGCTCCGCATAGTGAGACTTTGGCTCTAAAACAAAACAAAACAAAACAAAACAAAACAATGAAAAAGGTTTTAAAAGTCATTTACAATTTAGATTTGGTCTCGTAGAATAGTTTTAAAAAGGGGATAGTGAAATGCCAACTAGGACATCCATCATTGACGTTTTCACCATTACATTTAGTGGGTAGACATTTTATTGAAATACCACCCACAGGAAAAAAAAAAGGAGAGGCCAGCACAACAGTATAAAATGTGTTGTTCAGAGAAAGACAAGAATGCAAAAAGAATTCAGAAAGAAACTAGATACTACTGTCCAGATTATAGCATTGTGTTGTGTGTTGAATGTTTTAAGGTACACCGTAGATAGAAAAACTATTCAATAAATTTGAAGAATTTGTCATTTTTATACTTCCTGTTATAAAATTAACGAAAAAATTCAATTTTCAGCCACCCCATATTTAAGTAATTGGACTGGTGAGTGGTTAATGACTTGGCAGAAATCAAGTAAACACAAAAGTAATGATTTCAGTCACTCAGTAAATATGCAAGTGCCTACGAGGAGCTTGGCTGCAGGAGCTTCTTGTGTTCTAGGTGCTGAGCTAGTGGGTGAGCAAGGCAGATTCAGTGACTGGAACACTCTGATGGTCAGAAAACTATTTCAAGTGTGTGGTATATTCCTAAGTTTATGAAACCAAACATGCAAAGTCAGGAGAGTAATGAAATGTGTGCGTGGGTGGTAAGGTTGCATGATAAGATTGCATTTTATCACAGATGCACAGATACTTGATGAAAGCATGAGAGAGAGAGAGAGAGAGAGAGAGAGAGAGAGTGTTAAGTATAGAGCACCTAAGGCAGGATCAAGTTTGGCTGCAGAAACAGTGAGGAGGCCAGTGGGGTATCCAGTAATTTGAGAGAGTGGTCACACAGAGGCTGGGGTCAGTCACAAATGACTAAATAGGTAGTAGTGGGGGCTTCAGTTCTGAATAAGAAGGAAATCCATTGTGTTGCAACTCAGGAGTGATGTGAGATGCATCATCTTACATTCTAAAACACCCTCTGAATTTAAAGTATTGTGCTCGAAACTGCCAAGATATGAATGAGATGATACTGTTATTGCCTAATGAAGGTGAACTGTTAACAAATAATTACAGTGAAAGCATAAGTGAAGTTAGTGCCATTATGCACATATAAGCAGAACTCTGTGAATGGAAGAGAAGGGGTCCTTAGTTTTGATTAGAGACTAAGTGAAGAGCAGCAGGAGACTTAGCACTGGAGATCCCTCAAGAATCCCTGTGTCAGGAGTGAGTGTGCTTAATAAGGAGCCTCACTTCTTTTATAGCCAGGTTACCTTTGAAAGACTCTAATCGAGTAGGCATGGGAGACAGGAGCCCTGATTTTTTTTTCTGTACTGCTTTAAAAATAGTTGCAAACAGTAGTATTAAAATTTATTAATAATAGCAGTTTAGGTCTTCCGGCATGCCCTTTATAAAGACATAAAGGCACAACATGCTTCTGCGTGAAATATGTTGTTTTTAAAAGCAGTTTAAACCACTGTTCTGCTTATAGTTAAAAAAATACTATCTCCTTTCATATGTTTGAGAGACCAGGTGGTCTTTTTCTTATTTCAAAATACTATCTTTGAGTTGTGTATATTTTTATTTTTTAGTAAAATGTGAGAAAATTATGATTAAGGGTGTTTTTTTGAGACCTCAAAGATAAATGTAGTGTTTTATTGCTTTGAGATCATTACAGATGGTATTTGCAAGCTTCATTACTTTCTTAGTTGAAATACACAGATTAATTTATAGTATGTATTGATATATAAATGTGTAGTTTTGTAAATCTTACTCAACAGAGTGGATGTGTAATCCACATCTCAGATAGAGATGCTGATGACAAGAATGTACCACTTGCGGGGATGGCACGCTCTTGGTGGAAAGGCACTCCATCAGGCAGCTCTGTGTCAACGGACCCTCCGCCTGCAGGCTCCCATGATGCCCTGGGAGAGTCCCTGACTTGTTGCCTCTTGTGTAGAGACTGTGCGCATAGAGGTCTTCCTATGTGTCTTGTTGTGCAGAACTCCAGGGCTTTTCTCCTAACCTGAGCCCACACCCGGTAATTAGATTTGAGACTTGCTTCCTTTCACCCATGAACATTTTCATACACTGTTACTAATCCAGAAGTGAACATTGTATTGCATTATGTTTTTCTCCCCTGAAAAACCTTTATTGGATCTTTTATTTTGTAATGCAGATCTAAAAAAAAGACTACTTAAAAAGTTTTTAAAACAGATTTAATTTGCATAAGCATAAAAATTTACCCCTTAATAAGATATACAATTCAATAAATTTACCCCTTAATAAGATATACAATTTAGTGGGTTTTGAGATATATATATAATATATATAATATATATAATATATATAATATATATATTATATATAATATATATATTATATATATAATATATATAATTTTATGCTAATTATATATAATATATATAATGTTATGCTAATATATTATATATGTTATGCTAATGCTAATTATATATTATATATAATATATGTATAATGTTATGCTAATTTCTACCTTTTGACTATTGTGAATTATGCTACTGAACATTTACATGCAGTATTTGTGTGGACATGTATTTCATTTTGCCTCAGTTCTTGAATATTTCTCTATTTACTCTGGAAGATCAGCTTCTGACCCTCCCCAGAGAGGTGCCTGTTCCTCTTCAGATGTTTGGTGTATCATCCTCATTTTTGTGGTTTTGCTGTTTCTCAGTAGAACTGGGCACCCATTACTTCCTAAGAACCCCCTTGGAACTCTCATGAACGGTTAGCATCAGGGAGGACCAACACAGTCTCCTAGGCTTTGAACTTAAATCCTAGAGGAAGTCTGCTGTTTGCCTTTCCTACAATGCATGGAATTGGCAGAAGTTTGGGTGGGGACAGCTGCTACTATCATATCTTCACTGTGCTAAGCAGGCTGCCGTTCTTTTCTCTGTATTGGAGGGAGGCCAGTTAAGATCCTTGGATTAAAGTTAATAAGGAAAGTAATAACAACAATAGTAGTAAGTACATAGTTTCATCTTCAAGATGGAATTTTGTGTAGATGAGTTATATTTTGTTAGAGTGGACTTGTGTGATTTAATAAATACTTGAATATGATACAACAATAACACGTTTTCTAACACACAGGATCACATTTTGCTGGCCAAGTGACTGAGAAGGAATGAGAGAGTAGAGGGGCAGACATGATGTATTCAAGCTTGTATCACTTTGTGTAACAAGTACTACCTTATCTCATTACATTTTCTCTAAAGAGCACCATGAAGCTAGTTCCCAGTGGTTTAGCAATAGCTTACTGGTGGGGACAGTGGTTCATACTTAGAACGTTAGCACTGGAGAGGCTAAGGCACAAGGATCAAGAACTGGTTGCCATCCGGGGCTACATAGTGAAACCCTGTTTTTTTTAAAAAAAAAAAATCAAACAACAAAATAGTTTTTATTTTCTCCCTTTTCAAGCTATCACTTCATAAAACTTGTATTTTTGGTAGGAAGGAGAGACAGGAAGTACACAAGGCACATGGTAATCATTAGTTACCTACTTTACTCTAATCCCATTTACATGTGGACAAATTAAGAGGCTGGTGGGACTACTTAGGTGTTCTTTAATTTCATCACTTTTTAAGACATTAAATTTCCATGCTTTTAAAATATTAGCTTGTGAATTTGTACTTCCTTCAAAGAGAAAAGTAAATTGCTTCAGATAGCTGAAAGAATATGCCAAAGAGTTTCACCTAATACTAATTTAGACCAAACTAAGTGATGTGACTTCTCCATAATTATTAAGCTTTTTACCTTCTTTACTTAGAATTATGAAATTGAGTGTTTGTTCTAATATTTTGTAATTTTGTTTTGTTTCAGTGAAAAGTGTAAAGCTAGAGGATTTACTGTGATTGTGGATGGCAGAAAATCACAATGGAATGTGGTGAAAACAGTAGTCTTAATGCTACAGGTAATTTTTTGTGTGTGTATCTATCAGGAAGAAATGATTTTTATTTTACAGCAACAGATCATGAAGAAAATGCATTTTATTTATTGAACTATTGGACCTGGACCTTTCAGTAGTAACTGAGTCATGAACATGCACATATAACTATTGGATTACTTAAGTTTAATTACATGTGTTATATACTTGAATTTATGTAGTAAAATGACTGACAACCCCCTTGTAAAGGTTTGTGAAAGACTGAAAATAATACGCCGTGTTGAAGTAATCTGAGCAAGGAGACCAGTGGTTCTTGAAGTGTGCGCTAAACCTCTGCAGACTCACTGGGGCCCCTGCATGCCTTGTGTGTGCATCATGCTGCCTGGGGCTCCACTGTGTGCAGCAGGCCGGAAGCAGGCCTAGGAAGGCCTCCTTGAAGGCTTCTCAAGTAGCTCTGGTATGTCTTTCCATTCTAGTCCCCTCTTTTTCTCCAAAATACATCACAGTTCATGATGATTGTACTGTTTATGAATAGCCCAGAAGAAACATACTCAGTAGCTATGACCTCAGGAGTTTAGTAGATCACAAATTAGCATTTAATACACACCTACAGTTCTGAAGTCCTTTAGAGCTGAAACTGGTCCTGTGTTTTGTATTTCCTTGTGTTCCTCACAGAATGTTTCTGTGACCCCCCAGGCATGTGGTACATGCCTTGTAGATATTCTTAGTTTATTACAAGAGCATTAAAAATATTATCATGGGACACAGAAAAATGAAACATTTAAATGATGGAAAGTGGGGTGGATTGCTATCATTGCTTTCCTTAGAAGACCTCCTCGACAAGGTAAATTTTGAGTTAAATAAAAAGAGGTTTTTAATAATTAAATGAACAAAACTGAAAAGCCATTCCGGGCAGGGACTATGGCTTAGTGAAGGGAGTTTATAATAGGCCAGTTTGGGGAGAATGTGATTTGGTAGTGACATGTGATAGTGAGCACTCAGATGAGTATCAGTGATAATGAAAGAACAACTAAAGAAGAGGGAGGGGAAGAGGAGGGAGGGGAAAAGGAGAAACAATTGGATGTTGCTTTAGGGTTCTGTGGAAAGGAATCTAATACAAAAATTTAAGTGATAACTAAGGAGAATGAATTTTTTTTTTTTGAGACAAGTCTCACTATGCAGTTCAAGCTGGCCTTGCACCCACTTTGTAGCCTAGGCTGGTCTCCAGCTTGCAACAATCCTTCTGCAACAGCCTCCCAAGTGCTGGGATTTAGGCATGTACCTGGCTTAGGAGAACGATTCTTAATGTTTTATCATTTTTAAAGATAGTTGGGAAAAGGGATTTCAGGGGTGGAAACAAAGTGGGTTATAATTTTTAGTTTTAGGTCCAGTCTTAATATGGTTCAGGTGCTGTGCTGAGCTTGTTGTATAAATCATCTTCTTTTTAATGTTAGCATTGTTACCTCGTAGAGCAGGACACATTATTTCTAAAGGTCAATTGAAGTGCAAGGGATTTAAATAACTTGAAGTTATTTAAACCTGAGGAGCAAACCTGAGGATTGGCTTTACCCATCTTTATCCACAGCATGTATCCCTGGTGGTCCCCAGATTCTCACCCTTTGCCTCATTCTTTGCGTTTGACCTCAACTTTTTGTCAGTAGGACCATGCTGTTGGGTTGGAAAGGCAAATCCATGCAGTTTGTAAGGGAGCATAGACTGATACCCATAATATTTTTTCTGCCAAATAGATTTCGGGCTCTTCTGTATCTCAGATCCTAAAGATGAACTCTTCTCTGTAAAAGTTGTTAAAATAACTCTTCGGTGAGAAATCCATTAATTATGATCTTGTGTTCTTCCTTTCATCCTGTCATTCAACTGTGTCACAGATGAGCTGTTTGGGACTTGCTGTTTGAACTGGACTTTGGCAGTTTTGAAGAACAATCAATGGATTTAATTCCTTCTTGCGATTTCTTTTCTGATAGGTATTTTAACAACTTTTGGATTTATTAATAGTTAACATTTTCGGAAGTTGCAATGGCCTGTTGTTTAATCCTAGTCATGTCATTTCTTCCTATGAGTCATTCATTGCTTTTATCTCCAGAGTTAATGATGCCAAATGTTTGGGAGGCCAGACCTTGAAGCTGGCTCTGCCTATACTTTTAAGAAACAATTTCTCTTGTTTCTTACAGATTGCATGTTAAAGATTTTGAGATAATAAACTTCCAATGGTCAGTGTATGATTAAACTCCAATCTACCCTAAATTTCCTATATTCTTGGATAAAAAGTTCAACATTACTGAATTTCTTTTGCTTGCTTTGTGCTAGTGACACCCTAATCACTGTGGGGAGTGTTAGATTTCTGAGTCCAGTGACATGTTCACATTGAAAGATTTTATGTTTTCTCAGTGATGATGATTATTATTATTTAATGCTGTCCTTTGCAATTCAAAATAGAGGCTGGACTCTTGAGTTTAAATAATAATTTATTGAAATTCAGTTACAGCCATCATTTACTTAGCATTCATAGCTGCTTTCACTGTGCCTCTAAAGAATGGGGTAATTGTGACAGAGACTGTGTGGTCTGCAAAGCCTAAAATATTTGTTGTCTGGACCTTTGTGAAATCATTTATTGAGCCCAATCTACAACATATAAATGGTGTAGTAGAACTTGAGAATCAGACAGTTCTAGATGCTATTCTAGCTCTATTCACCTTTTAACATAGACAAGATAATTCTCAGAAACTAAAAATTATTCTGCTGTAAATTTTGAGAATTAGATGCACTTGTTAATGAGATTTCACTTTTTCAACAGTATCTTTGTATGGCACACAATGGAAATATAAGGGTGATCTAATACATAAGGACCTGCAGGTGGCAAGCTTGTGTGCTATTTGAGGAATCAGACAGTGAACAGTAAGCAGACGAATAAATAATGTCACATCAGCTAACAGTGAATGCCAGGAAGAATGTAGAAGTAAGAGGAGACTTAGCTGACTGTCTTTAGACAGAGTGAATAGGGGAGGCTTCTGTGAGAAGGGCATTTCAAGTAGAATCTTAAATGACTGAGGGAGTGTCTTAGTATAGGGCAGGAAAATTCCCTGCAGAGGAAGTAGCACTTGGCGTAGTCCTGAGGTGGGAACAGACTTACATTCCAGGAACAAGGAAGGTCAGCGTCCACGCGGCAGTCGAGAGGGATGAGAAAGTGGGAGCAGTTTAAGGTCAGGTCTTAGAGGCCTGTAGGGTCTGACCTTGGTGGGCCTTAGGAGCCTAAGAAAAGAGTTTGAATTTTATTCCTAGATAAGAGAATGTTAAGCAGGCAGACTTGTTAGGGGAGGATATTTGAGAAACCTGGCTAGTTTGGGGATGTTAGCAGTGCTGGTGGTAGAAATGGTTAGATTTAAGATGTATTTCAAAGTTAGACTCTGTGGGATTTCCTGATAAAAATATATGAAATACAGTGTACCTTGGTTCATGAACACTTGTGAACAATTTGGTTCGCAACAGAAACATTTGGCAAAATTTTGTTGTTTGTGAACTTTATATTGGGTGTTGAACACATATGTGGACATCTTTTCTAGAATTGTGGAACAAATTAAGCTGCTGAACTAAGGCACCACTGTACTTATTAAGTCATAAATGTTAGTTTCCATTCTCTTTAGGTAATATGAATAGCCATATATAGTAAATTTGAAATTGTATTCTGTCAAAGACAAGCCATTTGTCCTCTTCAAATTAATAAGCACACAAAATCCTATCTTCTTTGTGTAATCACTGATAACACATTTTATGAGAAAATTGATTTTACATCTTCTGAAGAATTTCTTCAGATGATCATATAAGAAAAGTTTTTGTATCACAGAAAAATGTAATAATTTTAGTAACTTATCAGCTAAGACTAAGTCTCACAGTTTAATTTATATATACTCCTAATACATACTTTGAATAGGATAAAACAGTTCATATATATATATATATATATATATATATATATATATACTGTTTAACATTGATTGACATCTTTTCTAAATAGCTCGTCTTTCATGTCTTTCTTTATTGCCGTTTATGGTTGAAGTTTGGAGATTTTCTTCTACTTTATTGTTTTCTTTTCTGAAGTCTTTTACTTAGCATAAGGTTAATACCTAGTAATTGTAATTTAGTAGGTTATTCATTTTACATGTGTAATTTGTTTTTTGTTTTTTTTTATGTTTTACAGAATGTTGTTCCAGCTGAAGTGTCCCTTGTTTGTGTAGTGAAGCCAGATGAGTTCTGGGATAAGAAAGTAACACATTTTTGTTTTTGGAAAGAAAAGGATAGACTTGGTTTTGAGGTAAACATAATCTTTTAAAAAAACAAAAGAAGTGTACTTTGCCTTTTAAAGTACTATTTTGCTGGTATTATTTTGTTGAGATTGTCCTAAGCAGTACTCAATTAGTGTACTTGTTGAATGAATTGTGATTCTTTGTCAAAGACCACAAAAGCTTTATTTTCATTTATACTGTATCATTCATTAACTCCTTTTAATAACTGGAAGCTTTTTATTTAAAAAATTTCATTGGATTACTAAGAGGAAATTTAATGACTATTAAGAAATCCTAGACATTTTAGAATTGAAACTAGAGTCTGTTTTCTGTAATGCATTCCAGTGTATTTGGTTTGATTTTGATATGTGAACATAATTATCTGTTTTTTCTTACTGACCTTACTTTTCTCGTGCAAAAGTGTGTCTTATTGCAGGTTGGACAGAAATCCTAAGATGGAGTACAAGTATAGACAGTTTTCCCATGTTTTTGAATGCAATCTGTTAAATTCCCAGTTCCCCAGTAGAAGAATTAATAAATAGCAAGTTTTTTTATTTCTTAAATAAAATATAGAAACTCTGAAAAGGCACAAGGTCCAACCCCAACTCTGTAGATAGCATGTAGATTCTTAGAATGTACATCAGAGTCAGACAATGAAGATTCATTTTGGATGTTGACATGCTATAATTGTGTTTATTTTCATAGAATTCAATGCAGTACTAGTATGGAGGAAAGTTTGCTAGTATGGTATTAGACTTTTGGAAAGATTTAAGAAAGCATCATTTATCCTTAAGTGAGATGAGTCGAAGTGTCTTAAAAATACTGACTTTTTTAATTTAAAAAAAATTAAGGGACAGTTTACATGCAGTGAAAATCATCCATTTTAGTGTACAGTTCTGAGTGTTCTGATGAAACTTAAAAGTTGTGAAACTTCTACCATAATGAAGAAGTCAGGCAGTACTGCAGTACCCCTGAGATGCTCCTGCTCTTCTGTAGTCAGCTTCTCCATATGGAGCCGCATCACCCACTGATCTTCCTCACGTCCTAATAGATTTGCCTTTTTCAGAGTGTCCTAAGTGGAATGACATCAGATTGTTGCCAGGGTTGGTAGTTTTGTTCTTTCGATTGTTTACTAGTACTGTTCCATTGTATAGATGTTATCCATTTATTCCCTGCCCGAGAAACAGTATGGCTTGTTTTCATTTTTTCATGACTACAAAAGCCACTATGTATATTCATGTGTGAGTTTTGGTATGAACACAAATTTTTACTTTGAGAAGTGAAATATTTAGAAGTAAGACTGTTTGGTTTATATAGAAAGTAATTACTTACGTAGCTGTATTTTTCTTCCCCACTATGTATGAAAGTTCCACTTGCACTTTTAACACAGGGTTATTAGGATTTTGGGTTTTTTTTTTTTTTATTCGTTTTAATTACAGCCTCTTAGTAACTGTGTGGCCATTTTTCATTGTGGTCTTAATTTGCATTTTTCTAATGAATATTGATGTATCTTTCTAGCGTGCATTTGGGTATCTTATACCTTTGGTAGTAAAAGGAAACAGTGTTTCTGTACTTGAAGGGCTTCTGATACCAGATCTGTGGGGTTTTTACCTTCATACCAGCCTTGGCACCAGGTGGTATCCTGACATTTCATTCACTTTTGCTATTACTCAGAGTTAGCAAGGTTTCAGAAGTTTAGGGATCAGTCTCATTAACACTCCCCCTTCCTCCATTTCAGTTTTCATGCACAACTGTTGAACGCCTGGGGTATTCACACTTTGTTTGACTGGGCTACAAATTAGGGATTCCCACATGCCCCTGCAGAGAGTCAATAATTTGCAACAATAGCTCACAGAACTCAGGGAAACACTTATATCACCAGTTAATTATAAAAGGTGTTATAAAGGCTACAAATAACCAGAGGGAGAGATATATGGGGTAACGTCTGGACAGATCCTGAGCTTTTGTTGGCAAAGAATTGGGGTGTACCACCTTCTTGGCTTAGGGGAGTATCCAACAACCCATAAGCTCTCCAGACCCTGAATTTTAGGAGTTTCTGAGGACTCAGGCCTCAGCCTTTCTTTGTTCCATTGAGGCAGGGAAATGGGGCTCAGACTTCCTGCCCTCTAGTCATGCTTTTATCTTTTGGGTCACTGTCATTCATTTTGAAGCTTCCCAGGGCTTCTACCCAACATTCATTCATGGCATACAGAAGGACACACCTCACTTGGGAGATGCCTAGGGTCTTGGAAGCTCTTGTGTCAGGACTGGGGACTGAGACTAAATATTATAATAAAAGTTGGCTCCTGTTGCCCAGACGATTGCAGGGATTTCAGGAGTTCCGCACCAGGAACCAAGCCAAGATGAAGAGCCAGTCAGTATTTCAGGTAGCTCAGTGTCACAGATGATGTCTGTTCAGATCTTTGACCCTTTTTAAAAACTAATGCCTTTGTTTTCTTGTTTCTGAATTTTGGAAGAGCTTTATGTAATCTGGATATAAGTCAGTTATTGAATATGTGATTTATAGATGTTATGTCCAAGTTTTTTTTTTTTTTGCCATTTCACTCTCTTAATAGTTGTTTTGATAAACTTTTAAGCTTGATGAAGTCTGGTTTTTCAGTGTTTCTTTTATGAATCATACCTGACTTGGCTGTTACATCTGAAAAATCTTCGCCTAACCTAAAGTCAAAAAGATTTTCTCTTGTTTTCTTCTAGAAATTGTGTAATTTGGTTTTTAAGTTTAGGTCTGTGACCCATTTTGAATTTATGTTTGTGTGAGCTTTGATTTGAAAACATGAATTTTATGATTTCAGCCATTCAAAGTTTGATAAGGTTTATTATTTTTACCCAGTATATGGTCTGTCTTGGTGAATTCCTTGTTCACTTGCCAAAAATACATGTTCTGCTGTTGTTGGGCAAAGTTCAGTAACTGTCAAGATGATTCCTGGTGGTGTTTAGGTCTTCTGTATCCTGTATCTGGAGTAATATTCTGTGCACTTGCTCCTTTGGTTATTTAATACAGATTTTGCAGCCTTCAGTTTCCTTGTAGATTTATTTCTTCTCTCATTTCTGTCAGTTTTTGCCTCAAGAATTTTGAAGCTCTGTTGTTTAGTGCATAAAGATTTAAGATTGATTTGTCTTATCTGTTACTTTTATAAAGTGAGTTTTTAATAAATTCTGTACAGTTTGGATTTACTTTCATATCCTACTTGACAATCTGTGTTTTCCTGGGTGTGTAAGACTACTTATGACATTTAATGCAATTTTAAATATGATTATATTAAAATCTATCTTGCTAGATTTTATGTAAGGTTTTGAATTAACTGCCTTTTGAATTAAGTATTTTTATGATTACATCTTATTTCCATTATTGACTTCTAATATGTTAATATTTGAAGGTTGCTTTAAGGTTCATACAGTATACATCTTTAATCAGAATCTTACCTACAAATAATATTCTTTGCATGGGGTGGAAGAACCTTGAAGTCTGTTACCAATATTTTCCTCCCACTGTTGTCAAATATTTTTACTTGTACTACACTATAAACACAGAGTACATTGTTATTTTTTGCTATAAACAATCTACCTATTGTTTTAAGCAATTAAATGTTTAAAAATGCATTTCACATTTATTCGTGCCATATTTGATATACTTCACTTCTGTTTGGAGATTTTGTTGTTAGATGTATTATTCTTTCTGCCTACAGTGTTTCTTTCAATGTACTGTATATTGCAGTACATGTCTGTTGGCATTGAATTCTAATCTTAGCTTTTGTTTGCCTGAAAAAAAAAATCCTTATTTCCTTTTTAAGTTTGAAAACTATTTTTCATGGGCATCGCATTTTGTCTCATAGGTTATATGTTTCCCCTAGAACTTCACGTATATTTAAAACTTTTCTCATGGTCTTTGCTTTCTCATTTTGATAATTTCTAACAAGAATTTGTATCTTTAACTCTCTGCATTTATGTGTCTTTTTTCCCCTTTAGCTACTGTCAAGATTGCACATTGATTTTGGTTTTTAGCACTTTTATTCATTGTGTCTAGATGTCTTTTTTTTATTTAAAGAGGAAAAAACAAAACAAAACAGAATAAAGGGTGGCGACAATACAGTGTTTCAAGGAAAAAAGGAGGAGTACAACAGCAATAAAACCTAAGAAATTTTACTTGACTAATTACATACTGACTTCTTTGAAATAGTTGTTCAAATTACAAAGTTAAAACATGTAAAGTAGACATTCAAACAGTGAGACTGCCAACAGCTCCGCTCCACGATCTGACTAAAACAACAATATGGTCATCCATCTTACCCACTCAAATATACATGCAATTATATCAATAGGGTAAAATTAAACACAACAAAACAGAGCAAAGCAGATCACATGAAAGCAATGTAAGACATAAATTTCAAAGCTAGACAATTGGAGATACTCACTCTCTATCATATTGACTCTTGTTTTCTTCCAAATAGTTGTCCATATTGTCACATATAGGGAATTCACATGAAACAACCTAGTATGGAATTGATCCAAGCAGGACGAGGGGGACATTACAGGTCTTCAAGACCAGACATTAGGGAAGCCATGAATGGCTGTCATAGTGTCTCTCATTCTCCTCAAAACAGCTGTTCATACCTTAATGTGTGTTGAACTTAGACAAGGCACAGCAAGCTAAGATCACTTTGAACAAAAAGTGATAGTTTTGCTGGACTTCAGATCATGACATTATGGAATCAGCACTGGGTATTGTAGTGTCTCTTTTTCTTCAAGGTAGTTGTTTATTTCAACATGTGTTATATAGTTGGTTCTCGTAAACTGTTTTTAAGCTCTACACATGCGTGAGTCTCTACATGTATATCTCTCATTTCCGTATTAGCAGGAAAAACAAAACAAAGCAAGATAAAACAATTCCTAGAAAAGCATGAGGCAGAAAAGTCACATAAAACCACAATACAAGGTGATCTATAATGGTTACCATGGTGTCTCAGCAGTATATAACAACATTAATAAAAACAAAACATTAGAGACATTATAAGACTTCAAAAGCAAGTAATAATCAAACCAGAGTGGGTATCTTAGTGAATCTTGTCATCATCAGTGTAGTTGCCTATACTCTTAGACTTGGTGCTATCTATCGCAACAGTTTTAAATAAAATCAGTCAATACAAAGTAGCAATCTAACAAACCAGATTCAAATAAGATCAGCCATAATAAGACAATATAAGTTATAAAGGGCTTCAGGTTAAGTTGATAAGAAAATTAGGGGTGATTACCGTAATATGTCCTCTTATTTTTGGGATAGCTGACCATGTCCTCAAGTCTAGCGTAAGTAGACAAACTGGAACAGCACACAATCCATCCAAGCAGAGTGGTGAGAATAATGAAAATTTTAAATCTTGTTACCCCATTAACAGTATCCTCTGCCTCCCTTTTTTAGACAATTCCTCCCCTTTCACTCCCATGGGGTGCACTGCTTGTTTTGGGTCTCACTGCCTCCCTATAGAGAGCAGCTCAATGGACCCTATCTCCTGATCTACTCTGCCTGTGTTTCTCTGTTAGTATTCAAGGCCCTCTGTACTAGAGATTATAGCCTATCTTCTCTGCCTCATTTCTGCTATTCTATTTTTCTGCCAATGATAGTCTATTTTTCTCTTCCACTCCACTTTCTGCCTCGTTCACTGAGGCCTCTCTGCCACTGTTCCTGAAATGCTTGTGTTCTTGTTCTCTCTCCCTAGTATGTCCTTCAGTATTTTTTGTAGGGTTGGACTGGTGGTCACAAATTCTCCTAGCTCCTCTTTGTCATGGAAGCATCTTTTTTCTCCATTAATTTCTATAGAGAGTTTTGCAGGATACACCAATCTAGGCTGGAGATTGTTCTCCTTCAGCGCTTGAATTACATTACTCCAAGCTC
>PVJX010015292.1:0-42883 GCA_004027295.1 Dolichotis patagonum
AAAAAAAAAGAACTCAAACAAATTAGACTCCCCAAATTTAAAGACCCAATCCAAAAACAGGCATCTGAGATGAATACACACATCTCAGATGAAGAACTACAAACAGCAAATAGATATATGAAAAAATGGTCATTCAATGGTCATTCAAGAGATGCAAATTAAAATAACACTAAGATTCCATCTCACTCCAGAAAGAATGGCTGCCATGAAGAAATCAACCAATAACAAATGCTGGAGGGGCTGTGGGGCAAAAGGAATCCTTCTCTGCTGGTAGGAGAGCAGACTGGTGCAAACACAGTGGAAATCATTGTGAAAATTCCTCAAAAAAAAAAAACTAGGACCAGAGGTCCCATTTGACTCAGCAATTCTTCTGAGTATCTTCCCAGAAAGAATTAAAAACTAGGCATGTAAACATGTGTTGAATGCCTACGTGGTAACAGATAAATGCCAGAAAATTAATATCAGAGCTATAATCCCTGCTTTCAGAGAGTTTAAAGGAGGTAGACCAAGCAAAAAGTATATACAAGATAAATCTGCATTATTCAACAATATCACAATATTTACAAAATCAAACAAACAGTCATATTCTCCTTGGTGGAAAAAAACCAACAGGAAAAAAATGAAGCTGCTTCTCAGCCTTGAAAATAGAGCTATGTTTAGAAGTAAAAAGAAGACATTATAGCCAGAAAGAACAGAAAACAGAGGCAAGAAAGAGCACGATGCCTTAGAGAAGAGTGCGTTTCTTAAATTGAAGTCCTGACATATGGAAATATCAAGAAAAAGGTTGCTGGCCAGAAGGAACACATCAGGGAATTGAAGCAAACCAGAAAAGGCAAGGTTGAAGGGGATGGACAGAAGAGAACTAAGTCTCGTTTCAGTGCTCATGCTGGAAGTGTTAATCAGAAAGGACATGGAAAGAATTTAAAGTCTGAGGCAGAATTTTATAGCAGAAGACGCAGACGGAAAAGAGGTCATCCAGAAAGAGAGAAAGAATGCATGGAGTTAAGGAAAGGCTGGAGAAGGAATAATAGAGATATATGTTGGCTGCCTTTTTATGATGTCAGAGCAAAAGGAAGAAAAAATATTTACTATAGTACGATGCAATGAAAGTGGGAGTGTTTATGAAGGTCTTGTGTTCATAGGCAAAATCACTAAAGAGAGTTAGAGGAAGCACAGAAAGTAAACGCAGTCCCAGAGAACAGAGGAAACAATTATTAAAGATCCCGCAGCAGGAGATCATCAGTAGATGGCATGGAAGATGATGCAAGACATTCTCAGGATGCCCAAGATTCCTTCAAAGGGCTTAGAGATCACTCTATGATAGGGGGATATAATGTCACCATCTTTTTTTTTTTTTAAGAATTTTAAATTTTATTTAAAGAGAAAAAAAAAGAAAAAACAACCAAACAAAACAGAAAAAAGGGCAGCAACAATAGTGTCACCATCTTAAAGAAATGATAAAACTCAGAACCATGAGAAAAAGTGAAATACCTCAATACTTGATGTTTCAAGATGTGATAAGACATGAAAGTGTCACAGCATCCTCCATGCAATATTCTCACAGAAGTGTTTAACCAGATTGTAATAAAATCATTAGACCTAACTTTCAGCATATAAAACATGTAAAGTGGGAAAGCAGGACTGGAGAGGTAGCTCAGTGGCACAGTGCCTGCCTGGCATGCAGAAGGTCCTGAGTTCGATTCCTGGTACCAAAAAAAAATCTCTATTTCCTAGAACATGTAGCACATGGAAGCGCAAGTTAAATGATATTAAGGGAGCAGATAAAGTAGGGCATTCTACAGAGTAACATTAGAAGACTGTTACCATCACATACAAAAACACGGGCGATGAATATCCAATATGGTCACTCACCCAATTCTGCTTTGAACAGAGGAATTCTAAAGGATATTTTTTGGAGATACTTGAAAAATACGTGTGAGTGGAGCATTACATAATATTAAGAAATCATTATTTTGTAAAGTATTATTATCCAATTATTTTTGACTTACTGTATTATTCTGTAAACTTTTACAGGAATTTTTGAAAGATTTAAACTGAAGTAGTTAAGCATGAAATGTGAAATCTCAGATGAAACACAGAAAAATGTTAATTAGCCATACACAACACATGTGGGTGTCCTTTACTGTGTGAACTTCGTTTTGGACCGGGAATTAAACTCACAACCTCACACTTGCCAGACAGACACAGTGCCACTGAGCTATAGTCCTGGCTACTTTAACTCTTTATGTCATGAAAATTTTTACCATGACACTTGGCAAATAAAAGATGCTTCTCAAACAAAGATCTGTCTCTTCATCTCATACTGAAACGTGCAAGCAAGAAGTGAATACAGGTACAAGGAAGTGTCCAGATATCATCTTTCTCTGTGAAATAAAACAAGATTGACTTCTGGAGAGAAAAGGTGAGAATACTTGAGGAAAGTGGTAAACAATGCTGAATAAGGCAAAAGCCGCAATCAAATGTCCTAGCTCTACAGTTTAGAAAAGTTAGTTTCTGGAGGCAAGAAATCTCTTAATAATGTTGAGCCTCAGTTCCTACATTTACAAAATGTAGAAAATCTCACATAATAGTTAGAAAGATTACACTAAGACTTAATACCACAATCTTTTATTAAACATAGAATAGAAAATGCACAATAAGCAGTCACTATTACTGGTTTTGTTAACTGTAATAATTAATACTATTTTTTGGCTACTATAGTCAAGAAATAGGCAGAAAAAAGCTTTGACATATCAGGTGACTATAATACATATTTACTGAATATAACTGGAGTACTTTTTAAAAAGGAACTATAAAATGTTTTGTTAGATATTGATAGGAAAGAGACAGTGAACCAGCCAGTAGAGAGAGCTAAAGGTCTGAATTCCCAAGGCAAAGAAGGTCAGGTTGTGGGCAGGAAAGTCCAGATACTATTTTGCAGGCTGGATGGGAACATGACCTTAGCCTAGTGTCTGATTTGGAAGAGGAAGTCGGTGATTCATTTCTTCAGGTATCCAGTCATTCGTTCAGTATTTGAAGTTTTCAATGAGCACCAAATAAGAATCATGCTTAATTCTGGGTACTGGCAACAACAGTGACAAAGAAAAGTTCCTTGTCCTCGTGAAGTTTATATTCTAGTGCAAATATCAAAAGAGAGAAAGGAGGAGTTCAATATTCTTTGAAAATCTGGGTACCTATAAGAATTCTGGATACTGTTCTTGATATTTGATATACAACAGTGAAGAAAACATATATATACCCCATCCTGATAGAGCTTGTCTGCATTCGGAAAGAAGACAAACATGAAGAAGAAATCAGAGAGAAGTGCTCAGAAGAAACATCATATAGAGTGGCAAGTGCCAACAGGACCGGCAGGGACAGCTAGTTAGTTAGACTTGTTAGTCAGAGAATATATCTCCAAAAAGGAAATTCAGGGACAGGAAGGATGCACTTTATTATGTAATGATCTGGGGACAGGAAGAGCAACTGCAAAGGTTCTTCCACGGAAATTAATTTGGTGTGTTCCCAGGGTCACACGGAACCAACACTGGGGTAAGAGCAGAATGAGGGAGAGGGTTTATTTGTGGAGAAGTCACAGATGAGACAGTGCTCTTGGGTCTTGCATAGTTTTAGGAAGGAGATTGGGTTTTTACTTTTAAATTCTACAAATAAGTGAAAAAAGAAAAGCAATCAAATATTTGAGGGAAGGGACTGAAGTAATGTGATGTGGCTGCTTCAGGTAGAGGTTCAGACCTGCAATACTGGAGGAGAAATACTAGAAGGAAACAGAAGTTGAGTCGTGATCAGGTGAAATAATGCCCCCCACCAACACATCCACATTGTAATCCCAGGAACCTGTGAATATATTCGCTAGAGACAGGAAATGCTGAAGACTTTAGGACCGAGAGATTGGGTTATCCAGGACCGATGTCCAATGTGGAGCCAGTAGAATTACAAGGGTGCTTCTAAGAGAAAGGGAGGGACTCAGAGTCAGAAAGAGATGGGACAGCTGAAGCACAGAAGTGCAATGCTAGACTGATACAAGGAGAGCCCCCTCACTAGGAAGGGAAGTGTCCATCAGCAGCTCAAAAAGGAAAGGAAAAGGATTCTTCCCTGGCGCCACCAGAAGGAATGCAATCCTGCTGTGATTTTGCCTGGTATGATCTCTGACTCAAGAACTGTAAGATAAATTTGTTTTCATGTCTAAGCCCTGTCCCTCACTGAGCCACTGGCCTGCAGCCAGCTTCTGGTTTCCCCACAGCCTGCTGGTTCTAACCCAGTCACTGCACTCCGAATAATTCTCTAGCTTTCACTTTCTCTATTGCCCTGATCTGCAAATATTTCTCCTAGTTGCCCCTCTCTCAGAGAGAAGGGAGCCAGGATAAAAGGGCACTGGATGGTGCAGTGCCTGCCAGGCTAGGAGCCCAACACAGCAGTCCAGGCGTCTACTGTACCAGCTCACTCCCTCAAGCCTCTCCCAAGATGGTCCATTTGCCTTGCCGCGCCTAAGGAGTAAGCAGTGCCAGGACTGAGGGGCAGCCCAGCTTCCCTTTCTACACACTTGACAGGGGCTCATCTGCCTCTCCTTCAGACTGCCATCCTATCTGTGTCTATTGGTGGTGTCTCCCCACCACCACACTCCACTTCCCAGTGGACTTCTTCAGTGGCTTAGGTACCACTCCTACAGCCACCCAGATGGAGTTCCCAATAAGGAACCTCTGTGACACTTCTTTTACCTCAAATTACTAAGATTCAGCTTCGCAGCAATCTATCCATTCTTCCCCATTTAAAAAAAGAAATTCTAGTGTGTAATGAGTAAAATACAAAGTGTCTATTGTAAAACTAATTGTTTCAGTAGTTTCCAGGTTCAGGTCCCTGGAACAATTCATGTAAATAATTTACCTAAATTCACGTAAATAATTTACCTGAGTTCATCTAAGTTTACACTCTAGCGAGACAGAGATTAACAGCAACACCTATATCCATAAAGTTACTGAAAGGCTTCTAAATAATCACCATGCAACCAAAAAATGAAATAGACTTATGTTAAGATTTTGATAGTATAGATTTTCAGCTATTCAGCACAGAAAAATGACATATTCTAAATCGTAGTAACAAATTTTCATTGCTACCTTTCATTATGGATGTTTGGGACTTTGATCTCAAATCTGCCAGGATTTCAGACCATAAAAGGGAACATGTAAGATAACTGGCTTGCTCTATCAAGATGGCAAAGTCCATTACTAAGAGAAACCTTTCTGTAGGCAACAGATCATTGGCAATACCACTAATAAGGAGAATACTGAAATCTAGTCTAGCAAAAACAGCTGCTTACAATCCATTCACATGGCATGTGATGGCGAGTATTTCTCTGAAAATAAACTACTGCGAATCCAACTAATTCATTTTACATCTCCATTACCAGATTTTTCTAAGAAAATATTATATCAGAAGAAATATTTGTGTATGTGTAATTTTGAGGATTATAAACAAGGGGAATGGGGAGATGTATATGATCAAAATATACACATTGAAACCCAATATTTTGTAAAAATAGGCAGTAGTAAAGAAAAAATAACAAAAGAAAAGTTAGAAATACCTTGTTTCTAGAGATGGAGATGTCCAATTTACAAAACATTCTGAATAGTAAATAAACTTTAAACTCACCATGGCAAATGTACTAACAGTTGGTTTCTTTTCCTTCTTCTCCTTTTTGCTGAAAAATACAAAAAAGCAATTACAAAACACTTTAAAAATTATAAAAATTTTTAAATTACCAAGTTAATGTTTAATGCTTATATTTAATGAGAACTAGAACAAAGATGTTTATATTATTCAATAAAAACAGTATGATTTAATTTATAAAGTTTACAAATATTTACATCGGTCTTAGAACTCTCTCTACATTCTTATCACTGGATATTAGAATTTCTATAAAAAAGCTTATTCCTTGCACCATTGGGTAATTTTCTATGATGAATACATAACACACACACACAGAGAAAGATACACATCACTTACAACTAAAAAGTTACTTACTAAGCTAAGAGTTTCTTCTTTTTATTCTAACTAGCAAATCATTCATGCCCTCTATAATAAATCACCTTAGTTACCATGTGAGTGTTCTAGCAGTAGATATTCTATCTATCTACTTACCAGATATTATTGGAGAGCAGTGGTGATCAGATGTTGGGCCTAAGTGAAAAATAGTCAACTTTCCTTATGAGCAAGTCTGATTCTGAAAGGATGCCTGGACATCTAAGTTATGAAAACAAGTTAATCTAGAAAAGCTATGGCCTAAAAATCTGTTCTATAAATTGTGAAAAAGATGTCCTTGGGCATAAAAAGGCCAACTATTATTTTGAGGCTAGTTTCAAAAGAATCTGACTCACTAAGCCATGCTCTCCACCGTATGTAGTTGCCGCCTTGAACGTGAAAGCAAACCAACCATAACAAACTTACCTCATTTTTGTAAACATGAAGACTATTTTAGAAAAGCATTGTATTATTTTTCAAGAAATTTTCAGTCAAAAAATAAATCCAGAGTTTATGAGTATCTGGCTTTGGAGTGATGTTAGCAAGAAAACACAAATACCTTCAGGTTTGGCTTCACCATACTCCTAGTAAAGGCATGGTGTCAGTATACCCAAAAACAGAACCAGAGGAGTAAAACAGTAGTTTTTAAGCCCTAAGCTATTTCCTTATTTTTTTTTTCATTTTTCTAAAACTGACAGTACTTTGCAGAATTTACAATATTACAGATTTCCTGCACATGATTGATAGACAACTCTGAAGAAGGCATACTTTCTGTCGTGCTTTTAGAGATAAGAAAACCACAGAGCAGTGCGAAGAGTTAGCTGACTTGTCCAAGGTCCTACTGCTGGAACATAGCCAAGATTTTAACTGCAAAGTCTGTCCCGGGACCACTAACCGATTAAGTTGAGACCTCAGACTCCTGAGATACAACACTGTGTGGAAATACACCTTCATAGGAACCCTGACCTCTACCAGTTTCCTCATTTAACCCCAACAGGAACACTGAGCTTACAAAGGCAAGTCATTCACAAAATATCATTTCAAAGAGGGTGTTTACAAACACAGGAACTCCAGATACTACTGTTATCCCAGAATTGTCCATCAGCAAAGTCAAATGCATGTTTACAACCCCACATTAAAATGTATAGTTTTCATAACAGCTTAAAGGGGCTGGGGATTTAGCTCAGCAGCTTAAGTGCCTGCCTGGCAAGGATGAGGTCATGAGTTCAAACCTCCATACCAATGAATCAATAAATAAAAGATTAAAAACAGTAGTGATGAGCATGCTTTAATAAGAACTAGTTTAAAAATCTCTACTTTGAAGCAAAGTCCGTAGGCCATGGTAGTACCAATAATAAAATGACATGTAAAGGGCTCAACCACTGGCTGGGGATATGGCTTAGTGGCAGAGTGCCTGCCTGGCAAATGAGAGGTCCTGCGTTCAATCCCCAGTATCAAGTAAATAAATAAATACAAGGTCAGCTGGTTTTCTTTACTATTTCCCTCTACTTAGCCCCAATTTGCTTACTTAAATATATATAAATATTTGTATCTTCAGGATACAAACTACCATATTTTAAAAAACACTTAAAAATAAACTATGTGGAATCTTTTTGTTTATGTGTTATGAGTTTAAGTTTTTCAATATGAAAAACTTCAAATGAACAGAAAAATTCGAAGAATATAAGGACTTCCCACATGATTCACCTAGATTTATCAGTGAATGAACATTGATTGTATTTGTTATTTATACAAGAGTATATATTCCCATTTGTTAATATTTTGATGAAATAAAGGTAAGTTGTAAATATTATCATTGCCATGGATTTTCCTACCATTATCACATCTAAGAACTTTAATAGCAATTTTGACATCACCTAATATTCCATCCACATTCAGTTTTCCCAAGAATTGTTGCTATCAGTGGTTCTCTTTTTTAAAACTGATATGATCAGAGGGGCTGAGGATTTAGCTCAGCCACACAAGTGCCTGCCTTGCAAGTGCATGGTCATGAGTTTGATCCCCAGTACCAATAAAAGAAAAAAAAACAACCCTCTGTATAATCAGAGTTTGCACACTAGTCTTTCTTTATCTCGCAGCCTCCATCTGCTTCTTTACAATAACTTTTTTAGAGGGCAAGAATAATTATTTTATAGAATGTCCCACATCTCATATGTATCAATTTAAAATTGAGTGGAGAAATACAGTAACTGTAGAATAAACAGCAGATTGGAGGAATCAGCATTAGAGAAAACGGCAACTCACATTTCTATTGGACGGCACTAGTCTGGAAGCCTAATTGGATTCATATTAAATTTGTTTGTAAATATGCTATCCTTGTGATGTCATGCACTCAAATTCCATCTCATGCTGAGTCATTTAACAGAATATTCTACCACAAGTGATGTCAAGTGTGGCCACAGTTAAGATGGCAACTTCAAAATCTTTCATTGCAAAAGTACATTTCCCTTCTGTCCATTAGTGGATATAGTTATTAGATATTTTTCTCTGAATGGTTTAGGGTCCAGAGACAATCCTTGCCTGATTAATTATGACAATGCAGGTTCCAATAGATAAATTTAGCTACATTTTTCTGTAAAGAAGATTCCTTTATTTTCCCTACCACTCATATCCTCTTTCACTTTTCTTCTCTGAATATTATCGGGGATTCATCAGTAGTATCATATTGAATATCTCAAAAATCATTCATGGTTATTACTACCTTTGATGTTCAAGGTGTCCTAGACTTGGCTAGTGGAGGCTCGCTGAAGTCAGTTCCTGTGTCTCTTGACTATATTATTAAACTTGTTTCTTTGTTTTAGGGTATACAAGATACCCCTGGCACACTCCCTGCCCAAGATCTGGTTGAAATTCACTATTTTTCTATGGGTACTCTTCCTTTTTAATAGGGAATGGTGTTTAGAAATCAAAATCTGCAGCATCATAAGTGCTTGCCTGGCAAGGGTGAAGTCGTGAGTTCGATCCCTGGTACAAAAAAAAAGTCAAAATCTGGCACAAAAAGTGTGTCCTTCTTAGTGGAAAGAAAATAAACTATTTATGATTTCATACTGGAGTTTCCAATGCAAGTTTAACCTCTTTAAACTCTGATTTACAAATTTATATCTTCACTTACACTGGAAAGCTTGGCTTCTAGTAATATTACTATAGTTAACAATGTGCTTTTTTTTTATTAACAAATAAATCTACTGAGCGAAGTTTAAAATTTCCCAGATAGGCAGAGTACGGTGAACAAATGTACTTAAAACAATTATTTTCTTTCTGTGGTTACATTACCAATTTTATATGCACTTAGTTGTTGCCAGTTAACACAAAACAAAAATAAGCTCGATGTAATTATGGCCTTCTGTTTCGTCTGCCACGCCGCAAACATGCAATGTTTATGTCGCTGTTTATCACAAGCTCCTGGGTCACAGAGCAGAGCCCTATGTCTTCAGGATACAAACTACCATATTAAAAAAAAAAAAAAAAAAAAAAAAAAAACCACTTAAAAACAGACTATGTGGGAGTCCTTTTTGCCGGCGGATGGCTCCGGTGTGTGGGGATCAATGTTGCTTGTAAAACAAAAGGCAGTGTAACAAAGAAGGATGTGAGTGTCGGTCAGCAGGGGCTAGGAGCCTCACCAAGACCTCAGAAAGACACCTGCACTGCGCCAGACTCTGCCAGACTCTGCCGAGGACTCGTCCTCTGCCCTAAGCAGGGAGGCCGCTTCAAAGCAGCCTTGCACCTTTGAAGATTCTAACAGCCACCCTGCTCATTTATTGTCCAGCGAAAGGCTAGAAACAAGCTGCCCAAATTTTACCCTTGCAAAGTTACGGAAGTGTAACAAACTGGCTACCTTTTCTTCTCCAGTTTATAGGAGTTCTTCCCTGCTTTCCCACCGAAGTTCCCTTCGAGATCCATGGCGACCTGGAGAAAAACCACAGCCTGTCAGCCAAACGCGCAGCTCCGGGGGAGCAGAGCGCAGAGGGAGGACGCGACCTCCGCCGCGCCGGGCTCTCCACACCTAAGCCTGGACATTCCCAGTGCGGGGCATCCTGTGGCCGGGCCCCCGGGTACCACGCGAGGGGACTTGCGCCTCTCCCTCCCGCTGCGGTCCCCAGGACGCCGCAGCCCCGGCTCCCAGGCCGGGTCCTGCCCCGCGAGGAGCGCAGCGAGGGCGGCGGGACCCAGGGCGCGCGCACCGCGCCAAGACCCGCAGGCTGGGCCTGCTCTGGGAGCCTCGCCTCCCGGCGGCTGTGCAAGTGGCCTCGCGCGGTCTTCCCGGACGTCCACAGCCGCCGCCGAGGAGCCCTTCTTCCACGCGGCCCACACCGCGGAGCCCGCCCCGCCCGGGAGCCGCAGCGCCCAGGCCCCGCTGCGTGCGCCCTACCTCGGCGCGGCGCGGGCTCCACCGGGACCGGGTCTGAAGACGAGCGGCGGCCTCTACTTCCAGGCGCTGCGTGAGAAGAGCCGGGCTTCTTGTACCCCAGGGAGTGGGGCGACCGAGGGCGAGTCACCCGTGGGCGTGGTTCCACCCAAAGGCCGACGCGGAGTCGCGGGTTGCTTCCGGCACCGCAGGCTGGGTGGATTTGCTGGGGAAGTGGTGAAACGGGCTGGATTTGCAAGGGTGTCCTGACGTGTTGGACCTTTATTCGAGGGGCACCTGAATCATCAGGAGCGAGCTATGCACCTGTCCGCAAACTTCAGGGAGCTGGGCTCAGGCAGTGCATCTCACACAGTTGATAAAACCAGCTCAGGCCCCACCCGCTCAGCAGTTAAAGTTCCCTCCTTTCCACGCCTCTAAAAAGTCACTGAGAAATTATTGGGCCTTTTTTCAGTGTTTCTGAGATGTATCTTTGCTTTTTTTTTTTTTTTAAGAGGAACTGGGAGGAAATTAAAAGGAAGGTTTTGATTATGACTATAGAAACAAGAAATTCAGGTTAGAAATATTACTTAAAAATGAGTCTCATTTTAAAAGTTTAGCTGTCAAGTCAATGTCCATGTTCCCCCACAGCATTTCAAAACGCTATTTTAATAAAGGTTATTAAACAAGGTATTTTAGTGTATTGCTTTCATAGGGGTTTCTTTGTATATCTGATACAGGAGAATGAAACTCCCGACCTACTATGTCCGCGAGTTTGTGTTCTCTAAAATCAAAGAATGAATTTTAGGAACAACAGAGGTGAAGAGTAGAATGTATTTATTGACAGAAAGCTTCTGTCTGGAGAGAGACAGAAGGGGACCGGAGCGGGTTGCCCAGGACTGTCTTTTCTAGGGACTTTTATAGAGTAAAACCATGGGTTCAAGGTGGGAATTCGCAAGGCAGATGGGCATAAGGTGGGACATAACTATAGTTAGCCAATAAGATCAACAGTCAGGTAAAATTGATTACATTAGGGACAAATGGGGAAGCCAGTCATGTAGGAAGTGGGCATTCTTACAGAGCAGTGACTCTTTGCTAGGGGGATGGGAACCATTTAGAGTATCAATACTCAGGATATGGTTGCATTTGTACGTCTTTTGTCTTGAGGCCTGGTCATAGCAGGAGGCGTCATCTTCCCGGGCAGTTTCCAGGTGTCAGCACGGGCTCTATTGAAGACCCAGTTCTATCTCGTGCCTACAATATTTTTGACTAAGCTGCCTGCTACATATCTCCTTGCACACTTGGTAGTTTCTCTTGTCCATAGTATCTTCTTAAGAAGAAACAAAAGCTCAAACTTCACATCTACTTTACAAAGCTGTACAAATTAACATCAGAGCCTTTCACACTTAAGGACCTGAGTTTGATTCTGCATACAAAAAAAAAAAATAGAGAGAGAAATCATATACTATTTAAACTCACGTGTCTGACGTATTTCATTTAACATTACGGTTTCAAGGCATACCCATTTCCTACAAACTGCTCAAATGTATCATTCTTTAAGGCAGAGTCATACTCCACTGTGTATAAATGCCACATTTTCTTTTTCCATTCTCCTGCTGATGGGTACATAGGCACTGGTCAGGTAATTCTCCCAAGAAAGTCAAGGAGATTAATAGATTTAATCCTCATAAGAACCCTATGAAGCGATGACTGGTACTGTTATTCCTATTTTAGAGTGGGAGAAACCAAAGTTTTCACTTCTTCACCAAAGTCATACAGCCGCTAATCCACTGACTTGGGATTTGAAAACAGACTATGCCTCATAACCTCACTCTTAACACTGCACTGCTACCACCTGACATTTTGAGACCCATGAGACATTTTCTTTTGTAACTCCATCTTAGAAACGCTGCCATGGCTCCCTGCCACCAACCACATTAGAGCCAAGAATTCTGACCCACAACACATTGCCTCTCTGTAGCCATCTTCACCCCCATTACTTCCTCATGTGTTTCTCCCCACTCCCCACATTTATTCCACTCAGGTGAGTGACTGGTATCTTTTTTCACTTTGTGTTTTCTCAATATAAATGTTTAATTTACCTTACTTCTCTTTTTTGCTACTTTGCTCCATTGAACAAGCCTCAAATTCAGAAAAACAAATTCAAGCACCCTCTCTGCCATTCCTCTTGAGTATGTTTGAACAAGTTACTCTCTTTGTCCCTCAGTTGAAATCCTGTCACTATCTCTTGGCTTCCCAACTCACACAGAGCAAAATCCAAAGTTCTTCCCATCCTGGGTAGGTCTCTGCAAAATGTGGGCTTCCTCACCTCTGAGCTCAACCTTGTTACCCTTGAGGCATGGAAGAACCCGTGGTCCAGGCTCACTAGGCTGCTTTCTGTTCTTTGAATACCCACCTCAGGCCGGCCCTAGGCACTGAACCATTACCCCAGCTGAAACTGTCTGCCCTTTAAGTTAGCTGTAAAGAATGACTCAGTTCTTCATTCTTTCCAGATCTTTACTCAAATGGTATGCTGTTTTGTTCACAGCCCCTAGAAGCAGTGGGTTGCAAATAGTACACAATGTGTTAGGTGAATGAAGTAAAAAAGACCAAGAAGGTTGATTCAGCAAAGTGTGAACTCTGTATAAAATATATAGAGACTTTGGCACTAGGAGAATATTGCTCTGACTTGGTATACTGCTTACATTTTAAGACATTATTTGAACTCAGTCTCAATGACATGAGTCTCTGTAAACCAGGGCTTTCATTCAGCCAATGTCACTCAAATGTTTAGGGAGTGTCTGCCATTGGTTAAGCACTGTGCTGTGCTGAGGTAACACACTGTAAACATTATTTTCTGCGCTCTGAGAAACTGTAGATTATCGGGAATATTTCTGTAGATGGAGCCTAAGGTTTGTGTGGTTGATTTGTTTGTTTCTTCATATAGCATTTAGGACAGACCTTTTTAAAGTGATTGGCATTCCAGAAATATTGCAGTCTAGTCATCTTGTTTTCTTTGAAACTGTTTGCCATCCAATTAACATTATGATGTATTGAAAAGCAGCTTTCTATCCTACCTCAAGCAAAACTATATGCAAAAAATTTCACAACGCCTGTCCCACCTCCTGCATACCTTTATTATAAGTATTTATTAACAAATTTACAACACAACACTTCAACAGAAGAACAGCTGTTCATGTCTTACAACATTTCACATTTGCTTAACTTTTAAATTGTCATGTTTCAAAATAATGGTTCTGTAATTGCTAAGGCTTGCTATGCTAGGTTATTTGACTATAATTATTTTTGAGGTAATTTTGACCACAAAACATTTTTTCTTACATGAAAAACTGTACACAATTGGAAATTACTCAAATGATGTCTTGATCTGAAGCATAAATCCCAGGTAGTTAATGCTTTTAATAAAATAATTGTGTTGTGGAGCTGTGAGGACATTAGGGAAGCAGACAAGAGTACTGCTTGGGATGAGGGAGGAGTAGCACAGAATGGCCTAAACTAAAACTAAGTGAATGGCATCAGTGAGTTTTATTTTTTAGAAATCCTTATTTTGGATAAGAGATTGGTTCCATAGTGAGAATTAAACCAGTAAATGTATATTGTAGATGGTAGTATTGTTATTGTTATTATTAAATATCTTTGATATTTGTAATTTTTACATATGTTTTTAAAGGTGATTAGCTGTTGTCTTTATTTTACAGTGTTTATTGTGATCAACTTTTACTTGGATTTCTTATAGAGAGACCAGTTAATATGTGTACATACACCATAGAAACAGTACCAAACCATTTTAAAATTAAATACCTGAAATACTGTATTGCAATGATTAAGAATTCTTAGGACATTTATAAAATTGGGTTAATTCCAATAAGGTGACTGATTTTTTGTAATGAGAGATGGTTTTTCAAGCTAACTAATATTTTGACTAAACCAAACATCGGTAAAATATAAATGTTTGACCAAAAAGTGAGTTGTATAATTTCTGTAAATTATACTTGTTCTTAAAAAGCATAATACTCTAATGATCGATGATATCTAAATCAGTCTTTATCATACCCTTCATTTGATTTTCTTACTCTGAGCTGATAAAATTCTACAAATTTTCCAACTCAGTTACAATTCTACCTTTTTAATTAGTTCATGGCTTTTACCTATTAAAATATAAACATATCCAACAAATTCACTGAGAGGAGCTAAACTTTAATTAAGTGTTTACCGCAACTCAAAGCATTGAACATCTTCTCTTACTTAATACTAAAAATGAACTTATGTGAATTAAGAACAGTTCCTGTTAATACAACTTTTAACTGAAAAAAACAAATTTACAGACACTAAAATGTTTTTCATCTATTTCCACTTCATTCCCCAAGATTTTTAATACTTCAGGAGGCTTTTCTGAAGAATAAAAGGTTTTATAACAATTTTATTGCAACTCTTTTGTCTTTCCCTTATCTTTTCAATGATTTATTTCCCCAATTTTTTTCTGTCTCCTCTACTTAGCCAATGTGAGTTCAAACTGGGTATAACCTGAAACAGTATGTCTCAAAACAAGGAATGAAATGCACTTTGATGAGCTTCTTGTTCTGACTCAAAAGAACAAAAACATGTTCTCAGTGCAAAGAGCAAGACAAATGACTCCATATGGTAACAATAAAAAAGGATCCACCCATTTATATGTAACTTATTTTTAGGTGTGAAAGGTATATGACTGTCTTAGAGACAGGGGACAATGAATGACTGTCCTCAAACCCATATTGGATGACACCAATTTGCTATTAAAAAATTCTGCATTTATTTATTTAATAGTTAATACATTACTTGTTGTTATCTTTATAGTAGTTGCTCAGAGTACAAGATCCGTGCATAAAAATTTTCCAGTTGATATTAGCACAAACTTTCCTTTTAAATGAACTAAAGAGACACTAGTAGCTTTTTTAATAAGATGAGATCCCATCTCATCTTATTGTTGATTTGTTGAAGTATTTCCCACGCAATCTGGGTTTTGTTCATGAACCCTTTACACTGATGTCTTCAAGATTTCTACCTTCTCTTCCAATAAAAACTCCTGCATTTAGAAGTCTAAACACCCAAGGTAAAATTGATGGTTTCCAAAGATGCTGTTTATTTTACAATCATTTAGTCAATACTGCAACAAGTCACAGTTTGGGTGAAACAGAAAACTGTTCAGTAGAAAACCTATTTACCAGCTATCCTACTGTGGATGGTCAGTGCAGTACCAAGAATTAAGAGTTTGAGAGTAAAGGTGTAATGACTGGGAAGGGTTAGTGAGGAGCACCAAGAGTAAACAATGGTATGCAAACAGCTGTAAGTGATCATCTTACTAAACCTACAAAAATGAACACAAAAACTATCTTGAATAAATTCAGGGTCAAATACAACAAACTAGTTATATATTACAAAGATTACTATGGGTTTATATATTTAATTTATGTAGGAGTCATAAATAAATAAGCAGAAATCAAAGGCCCAAATAGAACTGCGCAAAGCAGGGAAACAGGCAGTTGATATAAAAAAAAGAAATCGTACACTAGTGAGCTAATAGGGACATACTGGAATATTATACATTACTCATTAATGTTTGTTTGACTCATTAATTGAATTTGAATTTTGACTCAATATATGTTTGATTCATTAATTAAATTTTAGGAAACCTACCTGAAGCAAATAATCCAAAGTAAGGATTTAAGAAATCACACGTGTAAGAGTTCATTGCTGCTTTACTTCATAAAGTGAAAAATAAGAAGTAACCTAAATACTTAACACTTATGTATGGCTGAATAAATCATGATACATTCTCTTAAAGGAAATAGTAATATAAAATGTGGTTACAAAATCTGTAATAATATTGTAAAACATTGCTAATATGCAGGAAAAAGAGCAGATGAAAATTATAATGGTATAATATTAATCATTATAAAATAAATCAGTTTCTACACTACTAGAAAAAATATATCAAAATTTTAAAGAGTGGCTATCTTTTAGTGATGGAAGTTAGGTGAATTTTTTTACTTTATGCTTTTCTGCATTTTAAAAATTTCCTATCCTAACAGTTGACAAAGCAAAATAAAAATTCTTTCCTAAGATCAGGATAAGGCAGGATACCCAGGCTACTGGTTATTGTCTATGTCTCAGTTGGGTTCTCGGTTCATAGAAGCACAAATGGTTGTATTTAAGGAATTCCAAAGTTACCTGCTGAAACAACCAATAGTGAGAATGCCGGTAATTCCGCATTTCTTCAAAAATTTCTCATATTTCTAAGGAAAAGAGAGGTAGGGAGAAAAATAAAGGTAAAGACAGAGATGATCTTAAAGTGGTAAGAAAATACATGGCATAGTGAAATAAATGAATTCTAGGAGTTTGACCATCTGCTGCCCACACAACTTGAATACACTTTTTCTACTTGCTGATTTCATCAGTCTCAAAGAGTTACAGAGATGATCAAAGGCCTGGAGATGCTTTTCCTTACTAACTACCACAGAGTCTACTGGAGGAAGAATACAGAGAAGTTTAAGTCAGCATTTAATTGCCATATCCTGAGGAGCTTAGGTCCTGTAAGAGCAGAAATCCTATCTCTTTTTTTTCTTCTGTGTGCAGTATAACCCAGGTAGTACGTGCTCTGTTTCTGGAATGGAGTTAGGGAACCTTCCATTAACAATATTATTTGATGTATCTTAAAGTATATTGAAACAAATAAAGCTGGACTTACTTTAACTGGGATATTATTTCTTTCTCAAATTCTTAAGATTATTTTTCAGCACTATGTGGCAGACACTTTGCTAGATGTTAATGGATACAAAGATGAAAGTCCCTCAAGCTGTTGGTGCATATAATATTAGCATACAAGGTGATTAAAGAAAAAGAAAAAAAGTAATTTGGACTTCTAAAAAATTAGTCTTCAGAGTTTATAGATATATGTTTTGAATGCTCTCAACAGTGCAAATTTTACATTTCAATTAAGTTTTAGAGCCAAGAGAAAACTTAGCATTGCAGTTAAAAACATGTAGTTCAGCATCATACCAGTTGAGTTTACATTCTGAGTATCCTTTTTGGTTTTTGTTTTTGAGTTATATCTGCCCCTTCAGGACCATTACTTTTTCTCTCTGCAACTGTAATTCCTCATTTTGTAAAATGACACAGTGAATGTGAAATAGTTAGGTTAGTATCTGAATGTGTAAATTCTGAGACTTTATTTGTGGTATTGTTGCTAATGTTATTAATAGATTACAGAGTGATTTACTAATAGGCCTTTTAATTTAAAGCAAAATTTGACTATAAATGAGCCTATTTTTGTGTGCTTAATAAATTTTTTCTACAAATTATTCCTAAAGAAACATACTGGTTATATTCAATAAGCATTTGAATGAAGCAATCCTGGTATATATTTATTTAATCATTTTCTTGCTTTATAGCAAAATTCTTTGCCTTTAGACATCAGCACTAAGCAATTCCTGATAAAAAATAACATTCTCTTAAAGGTTTTTCACTTGGAAGAGTTCATTTGAAGTGTAATTTCCTGTTTAGTTTTTTAAATTGCTTAATGATTCACAGATTTGGAACTTGCCTGACTTCAGATGAACTCACTCAGTGACAAGGTCAGATGAATTCAATGAGGTAATGTTCTCTGCCTTATCACTTTAAAAAGTTTTTTTTTTTAATTTCAAAGGAAATCTGTATTTCAAATATACTTACACATGTAATAAACTATTCAAATAGATCAGTGAGAAGTTGGTTATGTCTAATTTTACAATTGTAACATTAAGGAATATGTCATTCTAAATTTGTACTCAGAATTTGTTCATTAAACAATATTAAGTGACCACCTATTAGATATTATATGCTATTCTGGGTACATGATATAAATTATTAGCAAAACAAAAGCCTCTGCTCAGGTAGAATTTATATTTGTTGGTGAGGGTAACAAAATGAACAAAAGCATAAAGAAAGTAATTTAGTATGTTAAAAGGCAGAAAAGGCTCCATATAGAACCAAGGATAAAAAAAAACTACATGATTATCTCAAAAGACACAGAAAAAATCTTCAACAAAATTCAACAACACTTATAAGAAAAAGCTCTGCATAAAATAAATACGGAAGGATCTTTCCTTAAATGGATAATAGTCCTATGGGACAAAACTAAACCCAATATCATATTGAACAGAGGCAAACTGAAAGCATTTACACTAAAATAAGAAATGAGACAATGTCTCCATCTCACTGTTTTTGTTCCCTATAGTGCTCCAAACTCCAGCCAGGCTAATTAGGCAAGAAAAAGAAATAAAAGGGATACATACCAGAAAGGGAGAAGTCAAATTATCATTACTTGATATGATCCTTTACATAGAAGAGTCTAAAAAAACTACCAGAAGACTCTAAGATCTGATAAACAAATTCAGCAAAGTTGTAGGATATAAAATCAACACACAAAAATCAGTACTGTTTCTATGCAAAAATAACAAATATATCTAGAAGGAAATTAGGAAAATGATCGTTGTAATAATAGATTCAAAAATAAAATAAAATAAGATACCTTGGAATTTACCTAACCAAGAAGCTGAAAGACCTCTGTGATGAAAATTATAAAAGCTGAGGAAAGAAATGGAAGAAGCATTGATGTAAAGACCTCACTTGCTCATGGACTGGTGGACATTATATTGTTAAAATGCCCATATTAACAAAAACAATCTGTAGTTTTAATTTGTTCTTTATTAAAATAATAATAACACTGTGGGCTGGGGATATAGCTCACTGGCATCACACCTGCCTGACAAGAATGAGGTTGTGAGTTCAATTCCCAGTACCAGAAAAAAAAAAAAAAACTTTATTTCTGTTACTAGAAAAAATAATTTTAAATATTATATAAAAATACAAAAGACCTAGAATAGCCAAGCACTCTTCAGTATAAAGAGCAATTCTGGAGCTATCACATTATACTATAAAACCATAGGTATAAAAACAATAAGGCACAAAAACAGACCTCTGGACCAGAAGAATAGAACAGAAGACACAGAAACAAACATAAGCACCTGTAGACATTTGACTTAGACAAACGGGCCAAAACTTTACCCTGGAACACAGACTGCCTGTTTAACAAATGGTGCTGGAAAATCAAGGTATCCACAAGAAAAGGGAACTAGATCCTTGTATCTCTCGTACTAAAACAAGTAAAAACAAATCAAACACCTAGATATAAGACTGGAAAGCTGGAAACTGCTGGAAGAAAGCGTAGGGGAAACAGCACAGAAAATAACAGCAACAATCAACAAAGGGAACTTCATCATATTAGAAAGCTTCTACAGTGCAATGGAAGCAATCAACTAAGTGGAAAGAAAAATCTTTGCTAGCTGCTCCTCTGATAAAGAATTGATGTCTGGAATATATAAATACTCAAAACACTTAACACCAAACCAAAAATCAACAAAGTAGCCCAACCAATCAATGGGCAAAGAACTTAAAGGGAGAATTCTCAAAAGAAGTACAAATGATCAATGTTTATGAAAACGTAAAACATCTTCAACCAGTAAGGAAATTTGAATCAAACCACATTGAGATTCAGTCTCACCCTCAGTTACGATAGCTATCATCAAGATTACAAAATTGTAGGTAAGTAGATAAATGCTGGTGAGGATTTGGGGAAAAAGAAACTCTCCCACAATGATGGAAATGTAACTTAGTACAACCATATGGAAATTCCTCAAAAAAGAAAAAAAAATACATAAAACAAAAAACTACAAACGGATGTGCCACTTGGTCCAGTTATGTCACTCCTTGGTAAATTCACAAAATAATTAAAGACAATGCACTATAGTGATGCATGCAGACCCCAAGGCTATAGTGGCACAATTCACAGGTAAGCTGTAGAAACAACTTAGGTGTGCATCTGCACATGAATGGGTAGAGAAAGTGTGGTATATTCACACAATGGAGTATAATCTGAAGAAGAAAAGTGGATGGAAATGGAGACTGTTGTGTTAGGGAAATAAGCCAGCCCCTGAAGGTTAAATATTATGTTTTTCTCATGTATAAACAATGTAAAATAAATTTAAAATTTAAGGAGCTATGACCAAGAAACTAGAAGATAGAATTTGAGAGATGGAAAAGAGAATCCAAAGTATAGGGTAAAAATGGGACATGGGTTACTGGGAATAAAATTAATCAAATATGATTTATGCAGGTATCAATATATCAAACAAATCCTTATTCTGTGTTGCTAATATGCACCAATAAATAAAGAAAAAGAAAAAAATCACATGCTTTCCAAATAAATCTTTATCCAGAGAGTTATAGGATTTATATGATTTCCTATAAAAGAAACAGAGGGTGTTTCTAGGAAAATTTAATTTTTTAGCTAATGATGTTATAAAGTTTTAACAAAATACACATAATTATAATTTTTAATGAAGAATTTATATATTTTTAACTGAAAGAGTAAATAAGACCCAAAATGTACAATAGATGCTGTGAAAATGAAAGGAAAGAACAACTGGGATGGGGAAAAGGACAAAAGAAAGAATAGAAAAGATTATGGATAGATAATTATACATCAAAAAGAACAGTTTGTCCTTTCATTGTTCGATTTTTTTTCATGCCTATGTTTTGTAATCTGAATGAGTACTTTGAAGATAACAATATGCAATATATTAACCACTGTTAATCTATTATTTATTTTGAAATTTTGCCTCTTTTTTTGGTTTTAAAGTTTTAAAAATATATTTACTATCACTTTCCCCCATTTAGTATTTGTGTGTTAGTATAGGGTCTTGTGTTCTGTGACAGTGACAAGGGATTAAAGTTTGTTTTTGACTTTATGAAATATGACTAGAATAAAAAAAGACTTAACTGCAAAAAGCTCCTAATTTTTAGAGATAAATTTAGGAAATGCATACTGTAGAAAATATAAGTTGTTTATATTTTAGAGGAGGAATGTATTCTTTAAGATTTTTTTCTGAGTTACTAACACTTAATTTTGCCACAATGTCATGGGTGTGTCACTTTTCTGAAGGCATTATGCCAGCCTTATAGAGGAAGTAAGTGAGATATGTAGGAATTGCTGTATTTATCTTTGGTGGAATCTCACATATCCTATGTCTAAGTTCACATTAGTGAATCATCTGCCACACGGGACAGAGAGACATCTTAGGTGAGGGAACATCTTACACAGATGAATCCCTCCTGGGCAGTACTAGCACTCAGGACCACTATTGCAGCTTTCTGGTTGATCACCCAGATTCCTGTAGTTGATTCAATTTCTCTCCTTAGATTTACTAGCACTTTACCATACATCTTATCATGTATCTTTGTTTCCTAGTGACTTTGTATTTTCAGATACTGTGGTACATTTCTATTCGTGTATATTATACAGGAGTTTTTAACCATGAAAAGGCAATAGTGGGAAAACATCATTACAACTTTTAGGAACAGACAACAACTACTTCTAATACCCACTACATTCTATATATTTTTTATTTTTATTTTTTAAAAATAGAATAATTACAACAATGAAATAAAAGTTTTGTTTAAGACAGTCTATGTCTTCAGATATGAACTTACCTTTTTTTCTGTTTTTAAGTACTGAGGATTTAACCCAGAAGCTCATCCCCAGCCCATTTTATATTTTTATTCTTTCATTTTTGGCCTTTATGCAACTTATTTCTCAGAAATATATTAGAGAGACTGTACTTTTATTTATTTTAATTTTTAAAATTTATTTAAATTTTAAAAAATTATTTATTAATTTAAAAAAATATTTTTAGGTGAAAATGTTGAAATTTATTCCCAGAAAATTTGAAATATATAATACATTATTAACTATAGTCACAATGGCATGCAATAAATTTATTTCAAAAATTTATTTCTTCTAACTAAACCTTTGTACACTTTGCCCAGCATCCTTCCATGGGCATAGGTGCAAAACTTCTCAACAAAATATTAGCAAATTAAATTCAGCAGTACATTAAAATGTCAACCACTGTGACCAACAGGGATTTATTCCTGGGTTGCAAAAGTGGTTTAAAATTGTAAAAGTTGTTAAAGAACTAGACACAAATTATTGACAAGAAATGTTGGCAACACCTGAAATCCCAGCACTCAGGAGGCTGAAGCAGGAGGATCACTCACTGTGAGTTCAAGGGCAATCTAAACTACACAGTGATACCCTGACTAAAAAAAAAGAAAGAAAAACTGGAAGCAAGTGATTGAAAAATCATCCTTCACTGTATGCATTTTAATCTTGATTCCCTACTACTTGCAAGGGCTATAGCATACTTTCTGCTCTGAAATTCCCAGGAACTCCAAATCTTGTATATACGGACCCTGTATCCTAAAACAAATGTGATTTTCAGAAGACATTTGCAATCCATTAAAAGACTATGTTGCTGTTATCAAATTTTGGGGTACTGGAGCCTCCATCTAGAGGTGGTTCTGAGGTTCTTTCTGTCCTGAACAAAGAATTAGTCAAGGTAAGGTATCAAGCTTTTGGTTCTTTAAATGTAAGAAAAGAACAGAAATATGCTCTGCAGAGCAAGTTTAAGCCAACTAAAGGCAAGCAGAGATACACTTGCAAACAGCATGGTAGGCCACTGAAAGAATTAAGGGTCCTGCACCCATTGTGGCTGAGAGACTGTACTTTTAAAATTCACTCCTATTTTCAGATCTAAAGCCTGATATTCTTTAATGAAAAATTTGATCTAAATAAAAGAAATTATCAAATAGGAATTTTTAGACTCTTATTAACCTATAAACATTGGCTTCTATCAAATTATCTTTGGGGTTTAGTTTATTTGATACCCTCTCTTTGCTTGTTCCTCATTTTGATGAAACAATTCTAACTTTTATACATAAATAAACTTTACAAAGTTAAAATTCCAGAATAAATAAATACCACCCCAAATAAATTATAGAATGATGGAAGGAGAAACCCAGATTGGTATTTTTGTACTACAGATGGCATCATTTTCCAGTTACGGTGTTTCAAAGTTCCTGAATGACCTTACATGGCAAAGCCTCAGACTGAATGAAGGTCTTCATCAAAGCGAATGTTGATGAGTAAGAAGTGTTGCAATCTGCAGTAAAAGACACTGTGCTAAGGGTCACAAAGTTTTGTATTTGCTTTTCATTTTTATTACTTCATTACCTCTCTCTTCTGCTATAAGGTGATTAAAAAAAAAACCTCTACCTTCTGAACTTCTGTAACCCCAAAAACCTGTGCAGCAGGTCATGAGTTCACCACTGGCTGAATTACTGGATGAATAAGGTTGGTCTGCATGTTTAGTCCACTGAGTAGTAATGAGAGGGCCAGAAATTACCTACGAAGAGAAAATAATGGGGAGTTTTTCTAAACTAATCCATCTGGCTGGCATCTTGCCTCTGATCTAAATTCTTTCTCAGTGGAATTGAATATCGTCACCAGTGTCTTTTTTAAATTTGCTAGAAAAGTGAATTTGATCATCATACCTTTTCGCCACTGTGTAAGTGGTACAATCCAAACTCCTCTGCACTATAGACATGGCTTCAGAATCCTGTTTTCTGTTATTTATTTCAGTCTTCTTTCTAGCCACCCCCTCCCCCATTATTATCTAGCCCATTACAGCTCCAAAAACAACCATGTTCTTTCATGCCCCAAACTTGGTTCATGATGAACTCTTTGCTCCTGGTGGTTTTCTTCCCAAAGTCCTGACAGTGAAATGATAATCTAGTCGACAAATCCTTTCCCAGTGGCCACTTAAAACTTCTTGCCTGCTTTGATGCTTCAGTGTAATAATACGTATCACATGAAAGTATTTGCCAGTAAGTTGAAATTATTGGTGTCCATGTTTATATTTTCCATTAGTCTCTCAACACTTCTCATTTTTGCACCTGTGAAACCTAAAGCACATGTTTAATAAATAAGTGAATTTAAAAAATGGAAAAAGAAAGCTGAGGCTATTTTATTTATTCAAACAATAATAGTTGAACACCTATGATATATCAAGTATCATTCCATGCTAGCAAATATAATTTTTTTCTCTGATAGAGTTTACATCTTAGTAGGCACAACAAAAAAATGAACAAATAGATGAGTGAACAATAGAATACTGAGACAGTAACAAGTGCTGAAGAAACAAACAAAGCAGTGAATGAAGATAAGGAATTCAGAGGAAAAGTGTTTACCACAAATAGGGTACCTGAGTAGGTGATTCACTGGCAGTAAGAGAAGGAGTCCTGATGGTAACCAGGGTAGAGCAGTGCAAAGGCCCTAGGGCAGCAGCATTTCTGTCATGTCCAAGGGGGAGTAGGAAGCCAGTGTGGCTCCAGCAGAGTGACCCAGGGCGAAGAGCCGCAGGAGATATCAGAGAAGTGACATGTGATTAGATCCTCTGGTGCTTTGTAGGTCATTATAAGGACTGACTCCAAGTGAGAGAGAAAACTGTTGAAGATTTTAGAGCCCAGAAATAACGTAATCTGACCATTCTAATTGCTAAATTGGCCTTATATGTTCTGTAATGTAATTTGTAGATTTGTTGATAAAGTTGTTAAAAAGAGTCTCTTAATAAGTGACTAAATAGGGAAAGAGAGGGAGAACTAGAGAACCTACCAGAATCTCCAGAGTTTGTAACTTTTAAAAGGCACATTTAATATAATTTTATATCAGAAAAAAACCTACTTTTAATACAAAATCTTCTTGATAAGTGAATCTTGGAGGGGACACTCAGAACAAAGACACAAGTATTGAGAGAACCTAGCAATTAATCTTGCAGTTTGCTTTAGTAAGTAAGTAGATAGGTAAAATAAATAAGCAGAAGTTGATGAGTTTCTGGTTATCACCTGTAATCCCAGTACTTAACTTTAGTAAGTAAGTAAATAAGCAAAATAAATAAGCAGAAGTTGATGACTTTCTGGTTATCACCTGTAATCCCAGCACTTAGCTTTAGTAAATAAGTAAATAAGTAAAATAAATAAGCAGAAGTTGATGACTTTCTGGTTGTCGCCTGTAATCCCAGTACTCTGATCTTCCTGCCTCAGCTTCTCAGTGTGCTGGGACTACAAGCATGTACCACCAAGCCTGGCTCCGAGCCCTGCTTCTAAGATTTTCCCCTCTTGCTCTTCAAGCTTTTCCCAAATTTTATGAAATAGGTACTGTCATCATCTCAATCTTAGAGAGCAGAAAACTGCAATACATAGGAATTGAGCAGTTTCACATGACTCATGAAGAGCAAAGGCAAGAGCTACCATATAGTCTTGTGATGAGGGCAGTGAGAACCTTTTTGAAAAGGGCTCAGTAAACTACATTCCCTGCTTCCTTTATCCAAGAGATAACAAACCTGCAAAGTCCCTCCTGAGCTAACAGGTATGGAATGGGCTAGTGTGTCATATCAAGGAGGATGAGCTCAGGAATGGGACATGCACTGTTACGGTTTGTAGGTTCTATTTAGTCCATCCATGCAAGCTTGGCACCACAAAATTAGTACAATAAATTTATCTAGAGCTGCTGGCTTTAAGGTACTTTTAAAAGTTTCTAGGTCTGAGCTGCTTGCTAAATTTCACTTAAGAAGGGAAGACACTCAGGCATGGCCAGAACAACCTGGCACAATCCCATTAACGATGATTCCTCTGAGTCAGTGTGGTGCCTGTAGTCCCAGCTATGGAAGAGGTTGAGATAGGAGGATCACTTGAGCGCAGGAGTTTGAGACCAGCCTTGGCAACATAGTAAGATATTATTTCACACATAAGAAGAGGAAGAAGAAGCAAAAAAAAAAATCTGCCTATCAGTTATCTGGGAAATTCTTGCCTTTCTTCCAATTTACTTTTTTTGTCCTTTTTGATAGAAAACCAAAACCTTGATGAAGAATATGTCAAATGGGCTCTCCCAGACATTACAAATGAAATTTTAAGTAGCCTCACTTTGTTATAGGTTATAAAATACTAAAAATAAAAAAAGTCAACAATGACAACACGTGACCTTATCTGAGGCAGAATCATGGTATATTATTGAAAAAGCAGATGGCCCTGAAGCAAGGCCAGCAGATTGCTGTAGCTGCTGGTTTCAAACAGAAGCCTAAAGAGAATTCTTTCTGTGGTCTGCTGGCCATTTCAGAACTTTGGAAATGGAATGGTCAATTCATCAGAAAGAAAAAGCAGGTGAGTATGGCAGACTTTAGGGGGCCTGCAGGAGAGAGACCCTAGCGCCTCGGGACCTGCACCATGCGGTTGACTCAGGGTGCCGGGAGAACAAGGAGATCTTCCACTCTCTGGGGAGCAGCTGAGAGTGTGGCAGACTTTCGGCGGCCTGAAGGAGAGAGACCCTGGTGTGTTGGGACCTGCACTGTGTGGTTGACTCGGGGTGCCGGGAGAACAAGGAACTCCTCCCCTCTCTGGGGGGCGGCTGTAATCCTGCCGGTGGGTAGGCTGAGAATCAGACATCTCATGTTGTCATGTCGTCCTGTCCCATGCCCCCCCCCTTAGCAAGTGGGAGCCAGTTAACTACACATCTTGTGAAAAAATTGGCTATGGTATTTAGTATGAACTCCCCATATGCAAAGATATGGGCAAGCATTTGGAAGAAAACAAGAGACAATATGACTGATAGTGAAGATCCCTGGTTGTATAGCTTTGAAATTTATGCTTTATTAAGTCCCGTTCTGTTCTGTTGTGTTGCGTTTAATTTTACCCCCTTAAAATAAAATTAAAATATATATATATTTTATATATATATATTTTATATATATATATATATATATATATATATATATATATATATGGAAAAGAAAGTGCTCTATAGGATACAACTGAATGTATGTTTAAGTGTGTAAGATAGATGACCACATTACTGTTTTTGTTAGATTGTTGAGCAGAACTGTTAATAGTCTCACTGTTTGAATGTCTACTTTGTGTGCTTTAAATTTGTAACTTGAACAACTATTTCCAATGATGACAGTATGTAATCTATCAAATGGCGATTTCTTAGTGTTTTTGTTTTTGTTTTGTTGTTGTTATTGTGGTTCTTTTATTTTTTGCCTTTGGAATTCTGCATTGTTGCTACCCTTTTTCTATTTTGTTTGGTTGTTTTCTTTTTTGTTTTTTCTTTTTAAATAAAATAAAAAAAAAGAAAAAGCAGCAGAGGTTTCTATTATTATTTTTCCCCCTCTTTGTGAAACACAGTCTGGCTGAGGTATGTGAGATTACACAGTACTTGGACCTACTATGAGGAACTGACTCGGACTTTAACGCAACAAATAGAGCGTCCAGTAACAGAGACCACAAACCCAGGTTAGCCAGGAAATTTTAATCAACTCCTGCATTCTGAGTACTGCCAAAATCATTATGCCGCTGTACTTTCGACATCACGTTTCAGTTATTCTCCAGACAGCAGGCAGAGGGAACATTTCCAAATGCAAATCTCATCTTGTCAGCCACTTGTTTTAAACTTCCAAGGGCTTCAAAGCACTCGAGGATAAAGATAAAAGTGCTGCATGTGATCAGAGAGCCCTGTGTAAAGCGAAGCCTTATCTTCCTCTTGGGCCTTGTGTTCAGCTGTAACTTTCTAATGCCCCTTAATAGCCTGAGGCATTATCGTTATGCACAGAATATTTTCTCCAGCCACAGACCACACACCTGCCAGTCTGTGTGACTGGATACTTTCTCCCATCCCTTAACTATGGGAAGTGTCTTCTGGGGTCCTATGCCCAGCTTCCTCTTCTATATGGTCTCCTCTTCTTTGGATAACTCATCATACTTTGTAAGCACTTATGTGTTTATTTAGTTAGATTCTGATTACTATCTCTCTCTTTATCTAAACCATAAGCTCTATAAAAGCAGTAGTTTTTGCTCACTATTACACTCCCACAACCCAGCATGGTGCCTTTCATATAATGGGCAACTAAGCAATATTTACTAAGTAAATGAAAGTGACAAACGTTTTCCAAAGACTTGGAGACCACAAACTGAGTGGTGACTACTTGAAGTTAGCTGTTTCAAAATTCCTGTAAGTGGCTGCATGCCTATAATCTCAGTGTTATGGGAAGCTGAGGCAATAACATCTCAAACTCAAGCCTCGCCTGGGCAACTTAGTGAAACCCTGTCTCAAAATAAAATATGCCGAAAAAGACTGAGGATGTAACTCAGTGTGAAGGCCTTGGATTTAATCCCTACTGCTCCTGTCGCAAAAAAAAAAAATTATATATAGATAGATATAGATATAGATATAGATATAGATATAGATATAGATATCAGTGAAAATTTGGATAAGGGAGGATGTTGCCAAATTAACAGAAATTTAACAAAATAACTATCTTTAGAAAATGCACTCTTTTATTCTGTGCTTAGGGAGAATTCTAAAATGGCCTTCAGGATCTGGGTCCCTGCTGTTATTACATCTGTGCTTACATTAGTTTGCAAAGGAGACTGCACAGGTAAATAAGGTTACTACTCATAAGACTGACTTTGGGGTCAAATTATATGAGCCCTTTTAAAGCAGTGGCTTTATCCAGTTAATGGTAGAAGTAGTTGTAAGTCTGAAGAATGTAAGGGTTTCAATGCACTATTGCTAGCTTGAGGATTGTGGGAGCTATATACAGTACAGAGGACTTGAGAGTGATCCCTAGTTTACCTGGAGGCTGGGTAATAGCTGGAGGCCAGTTCAGTGGACACCTTGATTTCAGCCTTATGAGACCTCGTACAGTAGAGCCAAGTGAGTTGAGGTAGACTTTGCATACAGGAATCTCAGTTCATGAGCCAGCAGGCTGGTGTTTGTTATATAAGAATGAATTTTTTTGTTTTGTTTTTTGTTTTTGGTACCAGGTATTGAACTCACGACCTCGTGTTTGCCAAGCAGGCACTTACACCGCTGAGCCCAGCCCCAGTGTGTTTGTTATATAATAGAAAATTGATATAACCATTATATGTAATCTTCCAAACAATGCCATGAAATACTTGAGAAAAATATTAACATCATTCTCAAGGTCAAGTATGTGAACCACAGTGAATTACATTTGTTTGGTGAAGATCTAAGTAATGAACAGAGGGTTCTCTTTCCTTACATTTGTTGGCTGCCTCAGGTAACACTTAGCTAAAAATCTTAGTTTATATACACACACACACACCCCACTCAATTGGTCCCAAGGTTTTGAGATTTTACAGCAGAGTCATTAATACCATTGTCATTTTGCTACGTTTTATGCTAGTATAAGAAAAACTGTGAACACAGTGAATTGATGCCAGAATGTATTTTTTTCAGAATGTATTTTAATTATCTTGACTTTATGGATTTCTCCAAAAACATTTTAAAAATTATTTTAGGGGAAAATTCAATAGTGTTAAAGAAATATTTTCTCAATATGACTGAAAGTCCCATTTAGAAGTTTGTGAGTCCTCTTTCCTCATGAATTGTCTTTATCAAAAAAAGATGATTTAAAAAAATTACATTTGAATTTGTTGCCTAAGATATTTGATAGAACACTACTTTTTAGAATTGGTACTGACTTTCAAAATCCTGCATGAAACCACCCCTCACTTTAACTGTTAATAACTGAATGTTTGTGAGTCAACACAGTATTCTTATATTGAAACCTTAACCCCGAATGTGATGGAATTTGGAGATGAGGTTTTTGAGAGATAACAGTTGGTGTGTAATGAGGGTAGGGCCCTCATGTTTGGATTCATGTCCTTTCAAGAAGAAATACCATACATTTTCTCTTTTCTTTTTTGAGCACATTGAGGAAGGGGCATGCAATCACATGGCGAGACGCTGGCCATATGTATGCCAGAAGGAAAGTCAATGGGAGGGACCAAACTGGCAGCACAGTGATCAGCATCTCTAGGACTGTGAAAAATAAAGTTCTATTATTCAGCGTACCTGACAGATACCATTTTGGTATGGCAGCCAGAGCTGAAGTAGTAATGATATGGAGGACACTTTTATAAATTCAAGATCACCAATCTCAAATGAATCCTCAAACATTAGTCAGTGCATTCATAAGAAGGACTATCTGAATCTTCTGGCAAGTAACATTATTTTCTGTTTTGTAGAGAAAAAAAGCCATCAGGTGGGAACTTCTTCACTTCTTAATAATAATTCAAAACTATACTGGTCCTATACTCACACCGTTCTCTCTGGTTATAGTTGAGAACTGGTAATCTCAGCTGAAGTACAACCTGTCTGTGCCTGAACGCCATGCCTTTACTGCCTCCTCATTTCTTAGCATTTTTTTCCTTTATTGCATTACTAACCTTTTTCACCCAGTAAACGCAAACACTTCTCACTGACTTGTCACTATTTGGTTTTTACACTTACTGTTCTTTTAAACATTTACTAGGGCACATTCTCTGTGAGAGGGCTTTCTACACAAGGAATTAACTCTTCATTTAAGATGAGTTCAAAACTCTTCTCAGCCCGTCATTTTTTGTTTGATTTTGCTTATAGTAGTACCTGATTTATGGATTTGAAAAACAATGGTATCATTGATTTTTCCATTCTTTTCTGTATAGGTGCTAGATTTATAACATAGTTAACAAGTTCACTTCATCTTTAACACTAAAATAAACTATGGCCTGGTAATTTCTTAGTATTATAATGTTTTGTGTTTGAGAAATTTTATATGTTACACTTGTAATTTTGTTTCTTTTGATGAAGAGGAGAAAGTGAGGAACATGTTGACTGAGGATGGTCTGTTCACTCAGTACTATAGAATTCCATTAGATTTGATTAGGCATCTGTAGTTTTCAGGATTGTCATTGTGAATCTTCTTATACTTCTCAGTAGCTTTTATTTAAATGTTCAAATAAATAAAGAATTGAAATAGGTACCAAAAAGAAATTCAAAAAATAGTATGAAAACTAATGAGGCTCTGTAGTATAACACTATGCTTTGAGTATAATTGATTAGTATCCTCTAGATTAGCAATATAGAAAAAGACCCAGATAACTCAGGAAAAGCCATCCTCTTCAAGTAAGGCCCTCCCAATGGCAGTTTAATGACATGCCAAAAAAGGAAAAAAAATGGCAAAATCAAGCAAGTACCAATATGTCAACTGCATCTTAAAAATGACAGATGAAACACAACATTACCTAGTCATTTAAGATGGAATTTTATGGTCTTCAGTCATAAATAACTTTGCAGTATGAATAACACGATAATGCACTTACCTGGGAAGCCAAGGTTGAGCATTTCACTTTTGTTCTAACCTGGCCACTTTTCTTGTTCTTGCCTCTGAGGTATGTGTGCTGTCTCTCTAATTTGGACACACCAAACATGAGCAACTAATGGCTTTTTATTCTTTTCCCTATGCAGGACTAATCCGTGGTTAAAAAATGTCAATCTGAATGGTATTTGACATTGCCCTACACAGTGTATTTGTTTCCTGGTGGCTCCTTCTAAATTCATACTGTTGGGTTAGCAAGAAGAGACAGCTCTTAAGAAGGGAAGCTTCCTGACAATGTCTTCCTGTCACACACAGTAGAGCAGACATGTTTGGAAAGCAGTTCCTCTGGTATTAATGTGAAACATAAAGTTTAAATATTGTCTAAATTATTTTCTCATGATGTTGACATGTATTTATTGTAGTAACTTAGTTAACACATATTTTCTCCCTGTGTTTTTACCCACCATAAGACTTAGTAGGTGAAAGAGATGTATCATTGTCCTAGTGATTTTTTTAATCAGGAGGCTGAGGCAGGAAAATTGCTGTAAGTTCCAGGCCAACCTGGGCTACACAGTGGGTTCAAGGCCAACCTGAAGTGCATGGAGATACTGTCTCAAAAAATAAAAACAAAAAACAAAACTCCGATTTGGACAGTTTATATTCCAAAACACACATGAATCCGTACCAATTAAATGCAATAATGTTGAAACAGTACATAATTTATTTTTCTTCTTTAAACAGACAATAGTAAAATACAACAGGGAGTTCCATATGCACAAGTCATGAACAGCAGACTTTTTTCAATAAAGTCTCCAATATCTCACTTATTTACTGTTGCTCATAACTTAAAGAAAAGGTACAGCAGGCCGTCCTCAATCACTCGCTGTCCTCATGCTTACAGTTTGGCCCCCACACCGCCTGTACAGGCATCTGCAGAATAAGTCATAACATATTTTTGTAAAAATGTCCACTCACGAATTTCCATCACCGTGCGGAAATTTCTACAAATGACACAACAGCAGGGTCGCTGACATCCAACCATCTGCGAATACGGTGAAGTGTGAACTAGAGAGTTTAACGGAAGCTTTTCAATCTTTAAAAACCTCAGAAAATAACAACCTACAGTTTTCATACAAAGCTCTGTCTATAAAAAAAAGCATTGCACGTAGCACAGGACTGCTGTACTCTGCACCTAAAGAACCTCGCACTTCCCGGCGCAATGTGTAAGACCAGGAATCTCCATAAAGATGGATTCTGTAACTTTCTTTAATAGAAACTTCAGAACCAAACGTGGGAGTAATATGGATTTCGGAGCCACTAAAACTGGAATTTCCCTAAGAATAATGCCAAATGTGACCTCCAGTCACGGCTTAGGGAGCCGTCCGAGGTCGCACCTCGCACCCAGCGCGGCCCGAGGAGCGTCCCGGGCAAGGTCCCCTTATCCTCGGCCTGGGAGAGCCGAAGGACGGAGGGAGGACCCGTCCTCCAGAACTAGCCCCAGTACAAGTGAAGGCGTCGGCGCTGACGCTGTAAAGGCTACAGCCCTGAGCTCGACCTGGCCGTTCAGAGGCGCAGCCCAAGGGTCCGCTGTGTCTTCCAGGCTTTCCGAGGGCGCCAGCTGCCACACCGCCCTGCTGCCCGGCGCTTGACAGCTGGCCACGCGTCTGGGCGGGGCTTGAGTGCAGTCCTTTAAATACCACCGCGGCAGGGCCCCGCCTCCCATGAGCTGTGATTGGCTCGAGGTGGTACAGCATTGATCCGATTGGTGCTGGGAAGCCGGGGCTTCGCGTGCGAGGCCAGGGGCTTGGCCACCCCACCGGGCTGGGGCGAGCGTGGCTGCTGCGGTACCGGGTTAGGCTCTGAGGCTGGCGGCTCACGCACGCCGTCCACCAAGGTCCCGCGGGAAGTAGGAGAGAGTCGGACGCTGACCCGCACGCGGCGCTCCACAACCGGCCGCGCGCGAGCATGGTGGTGCGTGCGTGTGTGCGCTCGTGAATGTGTGCGCGCGCGAATGTGTGCGCGCGCGTGTGCGTGGAGCCGGGGAGCGCGCCGGCCGTTCCCGCGCGGTGTCGGTATCCGGTGGTCACGCGCTCCCCGGCCTCGCGTCCCGCCCGCCGCGGCAGCCGGGCCGGGGCCTGGAATAGGTGCGGGCGCGCGCGGGCGCGCGAGACAAAGGCCAGGGCGGGCGGCATGGCGTCCCGCGGCCTGGGGGGCCTGGGCGGGGGCCGCGGTAGCGGCGGCGGCGGCAGGAAGAGCCTGAGCGCGCGAAACGCGGCGGTGGAGCGCAGGAACCTCCTCACCGTGTGCAGGTACGGCGGCCGCGGCAGGCTCGGGGAAGGCTGGGGTGCAGCGGGTGCCGCCTCCGCCGCCCCGAGGATCGGCGCCTGGGCGCGGAGGCCGCGCCTGCCCTGCAGCTGCAGCCCTGCTGCTGCTGGAGGCGCGGGCCGAGCTCGAGGCCGGGCCGGGCGAGGTATTGTGAATGTGCGCTCTGGGGTCGGAGTAAGAGGAGGGCAAAGAGCAAGAGCGCCTTGGGTTAGTGCGCGTTAAGCTGGCAGCTAGCCGCAGGCACAGGGGCCCTGTGAACGTGACTGTGGTGCGCCCGGATCGCGTGCAGCTTGTTGTTTTGCACTGTTGCGGGCTGTCTTCCTTCTCTCCGTCCCGTGCATGCCGAGCGCCCGCATCTCTGCAGCCAGCCATTGTGCGATGCGCTGCATGCGGGGAGCTGTCCACTTGCAAACTGCAGCGCTGGTGCTGTCTGTGCACAGGCGGAGAGTGGGGCTGGGGTACACCCATTGTGTCAGGGAGGTCCCCCGAGGTTTGCCTTTCCTGAAGTGTTTTCTAATAATACTTGTAGTTTTCCTTTCCTCTGGAAGACACAGAAACAAAGGAATAATCACTATCTATAAGGCTAGTCACCAGAAGAAAGGTGATTTTTAATATGGCGATTATTTTAAGCCTTATACCTGGGTTTCTTTTCAAAGATAAAATTTTATGCATTCATTTTTGAGGAACTTATCTGAACTATTAAATTGTTTTAAAATTTGTTCCATGAAACCGTTTAATCATCAGTGATAATCAGATGGTTATGAACGTTTTCCTCCTCTGTAATTTGTATTTTTTTTCTCTATTTCCTCATATATAAATCTGTTTAGCATTTTAAGCAGAATATAGATACTTGTATTAGGAGTTATAGTTGATAACTTTGACTTTTTTTCTTCTTTGTGTTTAGAGATAGGGTCTTGCTATGTAGTTCAGGCTGACATGAACTTGTGACAGTCCTCCTTCAGCCTTCAGAGTGCTGGGATTACAGGTGTGCACCACCACTCCCAGCTTGGAGTGAGTTTTTAAAAATTTGGATTATTATAAATATTCGTCTGTCTAGAAGGCCTGCCTCACTGACACACTAGTGACACTGCATTTTAAGTGGTAAACTAATACAGACTCAAGTAACCATTTGTGCTGTGTAGGGCACAGCCTTTTGAGAGAAATAAGCTTTATTAAATTCTTGTAAATTGAAGAAAATATTTTAAGATAGGTAAGTAGAACAATAAGGCCTCTTATCTTTATTTTATAGATATTAAAAATGATTTTTTAAAAATGAGGATAGTTCCAAATCAGATTCCAACACACACCATACTTGAGGGAATGTGTTTCATAAAAGCTCCATCAGAGTTAAACTTCATAAAGGCAGTAATCTCATTGATTTTAGCATAGTTTTTCAAATTCTTGCTTGTATAGTATCTGGCACGCTGTAAATGTTTATGAGTGAAGAGATTCAGTGTTGGTACTATGCCTATTGCTTCTCCATTTTAATCTTGGTTGGTTAAATCACTTACTTTTCACTCATGCCCTCATCAGAGAAGGTTGAGGAAAGGAAGATGATGTGTGTAGTATAGAACCTAAAATAAATTTCAATTTCTGGGGTAGATTTCAACTTGTATATTTGTGAATGTATATAATATTAAGGCTGCTATGCATGTCTAAATAGTTGACAGTGCATATAAATGACCATCTGTGTGGAGTAATGGGGCCTATTAGATGGTCTTTGCCTAAACAACTTATATTGTTTTGAAAAATCAGTATAGGCCATTCGTAGATTTTAAGTACCCCCACCAGCAATTTGGCAAAATGAACAAAGAAATATTTATGCCACTTTACTTTTCAAAGTTACTATTCTCTGAATATTTCACCCATATATTTTAATGAATTCACTTTTAATATTTCAGACTGGAGATCATTTGATAATTAAATTTGGAGGAGATCACTGTAAGTAGAAATATAACTGAGAGCAGTCGACTTTGTCATTAGCTAATACTATGTCATATAATAAGCCATGCAATCTGCAGTGTAATATTGGAGTAGATAATTGGTTAACCTTCAGAGATAACCCCAACAGTAAAGCAAATTGTGTTCATATTTGAATTCCTTGAAATATGAGCAGAGTAACAGTGCAGAATAGTAGCTAGATGAAGCATATTTTTGTTCTTTGTAAATGGAAAACCTTTTTGAAATGTACCTCCCATTTTGTGATTCTTTTTTTTAAATTTTGTGATTCTTCACCAATGCTCTGGAAAATTTAACAGTTCATAAAACTAAAATACAAACAAAAACCCCACTACCACATCCCATCCTAGTATATCTACTTACACAATGATGCTCTTTCCTTAAACCTGAAGCCATTTGGGCACAGTGTGGGTTTACGTTCTGAATCATTACAGAACTGCACAATCATTTATGTTTAAAGCCTTACCACATGCAATATTAGTATAGTTTTGAATTTGGGAAGTGGGTTGTTTAGGTAAGATAGGAAAAAAGCTAAGTTAACTTTGGCTCATTATGATTGTATATATAATTATTTACTTTTAATGCAAACATCACATTACTTGTAAACTTTTATCATTTGTGCAGTATTTACCTGAGCCTGTATGGTTTTATCATATTTTTTCACAGATTATGGTGGAGAGAACATATACTTGTAGGTCATTTAAAGACTATAAATCTTTCATAGTGAATTCCAGAATATTCATAGACTGACTTTGACTCTGTACACCCACTAATATACTCCCTCTATATTCTGTATCGTTCAGGACTTTTAAAAATTCATTTGTTAAAGTTTTTCAAACTTCTTTTTAACTGGCACCCATAGAAAATTGGGTATTAGTCATTTTTCTGTTGTTAAGATTACTGAAATGGGGCTGGGGGTTTAGCTCAGTGGTGTAAGTGCCTGCTTGGCAAACGCGAGGTCATGAGTTTGATCCCCGGCACCAAACAAACCAAAAAAAAAAGATTACTGAAATGCTGGTATGTTCTTTTGGTTTTAGTTGTGTTGGCAAAGAGAATTAAAACCTAAATTATCTTTCAGTGCATTAACAATATTTTATGAGAAAATTATACATGTTTAATAATTTGCATAGACATTTTAAAATAGCATTTATAAAGCTTTTAAATCAATTCTTAAAAGAAGCTTCCTGTACAAATTCATCATTTTCCTGTCTTGGGAATAGAAAAGGACTCACAGGATGGATCTGAGGAGATAGTGTGGTGAGTTAAGCAAGGTGGAAATAAATGATAATTTCTCAGTTAAAATACTTTTAATAACTTAATTAGCACTTCATTTTTTCAATGTAATCAGGGAATAAAAAGCCATATTTTATATGTAACTTGTTTAACCTTCCATCAGCTGTAATGCTTTACTTATTTAATGAGCATATCTTCTACATAGCTGAAGCTTGTGATTTCAGTGCTCAAATTTAAACCACAATAAATATTTAAGGCATTTTGAATGAATTGGTTTTTATAAAAGGATTACACATTTCTCTCCCTTCTTTTGAAAGACTGTGAATAACACAATAGAATGCTTATTAATGACCTTATTTTGGAACTATTTTTGTGAGTATGTGTACTGTGCACTGGCTGCCTTCAGAGGATTTGGCTTTTGGAGCTGTCTCCATTGGATTACCAGTGAAGACTTCTGTGTTTTTGTATTGTTACTTTTTCCTTCAAAGTTAGCTGTTGTATTTTATAACTTGTCTGTTTCCATCATTACTTTTCTTAGCACTTCCAATTTTGACTTTCTGATTCTAACATGAATTAGGAAATGATACACTTCCGTGCTTAAAAAAAAAAAAAAGCCAGAGGACTGAGTTAAATGAGTAAAATTTAGCAATCTAAACCTCTTAATGTGCTAGTTGCTGAATAATCAGAAAATATGTCTGTCGGAGATAAGCGACACTTCACTGAATTGTTACTGGCAGTATGATCCTTTAAATAACTTTAAATGCCTTTACTCACGTTTCATGTTTCTGTTTCCTTGAGTAAGCCTCATGAGACTGTCCAGACCTTGTCCATAATAGTACTTTTGACTACAGTTTTTTAAATCATGGTATATGCGCTAGAACTTTGGGTTGGGACTTCGAGTCAGATCTATTGCTTTGAAGCAAGTTTGGGATCATTTATAAGGATTCTTAGTGATCTACTACTAGTAGGTGTTCAAAATAGACATTATCTTCACCTACTGGTCTGTGTAGAATTTTCATCATTCACAAAAGGTCATCTGTACCTCCTACTGAACTGAGTTCAGATTAAGTTACAACAAATAGCAGGCATTTAGTAAGGGGTGTTTACTTCAGCTTCATTGACATTTGACAAATGTCAAAAGTTTAATTGAGAGATTATATTCCTGGAGGCATGTTTGCAGCTTATCCACTCTTCAGACTTGTGGTTTATAAAATATAATCCTGGGTCATTCCAAATCATCACAGAGCAGCTGCTTGTGTAGACTGCATTGATCTGCTCTCTTCTGCCCATTTGCTTTAACCTGATTGTGCATTGATAACACTTTATCAGTATACATTGAGAATCATCAAAAGAAGCACTCACAGAGAGTCTTAAAGTTACTATCAAGAGCATTACTTATTATTATATTAAAAAGTAGCTTTTGTGAAGATTTCTGTGTGATAATGTCTCATTTTAATGCCAACAATTTTAGTGCTGTATTTCTATGCAGTTTACTTATTTATGTCTACTAGATACATGGATATATAACCACTGCTTTATCTTCTACTTGTATAGTTCTTAGAAATCTTAGTAACAAATCTGTGGCCAACGTCTAAGGGAAATACATGTAGGACATCATAATTTATTTGCCCTTATCCTTGGTTCTGTTGTGTCCCTACATTTTTAATATAAATTTTTATTGACTTTCACGTGCAGGAAAGTACACATAGCACATGCATATTGTTCAGGGTATTTTTCACTTGTCTCATTTGGTGGCTTTATATTTCACTCTATAGAAGTTCTTACTGATAAAGTAGTTTGTAAATTTCCATTATAGTTAACACTGTGAACTGGTGAAGAAATTAGTTTACTCCAAAGTAATGAAAATACTGTCCTATTTTCTTTGAAAGCTTTGTTCTATTTTTTAATTAATATCAAAAATCCATCTGTGGTTCATTTTTATTTATTCTGTAGTATTGCATGTGGGAGTCATGATTAAATATTTTCCTTAAGGAAAATCACTTGACCTACTACCATTTTTTGAAGCTGGCATTTTCCTCACTACCTTCATGTTCTTATGTACCTTATCAAGTGACTGAATCACTGTGGGGCTGTTTCTGAATCCTCTTCTGTTCTATTGGTCTATTTGTCTGCCCTTGTACTAATGCCACAGTAGCTTATTAACCATAGTTTTAAGATGTCTTGATGTTTGATATGTTTTCAGCCTTGTTTTTGGAGATTGTCTTGGGTATTTTTGGTCTTTTGAAAACTAAGTTGTCAATTTCCATTAAACAATCTTCTAGAATAAACATGACTTCTCCCTCTTTTTGTCTGTTCATATGGTGAATTGTTTTGATTAACTGTTGCATATTAAATCACTCTGGAATAAAACCATTGATTTTCATGTATTAATTTTTCTGACATACCTTTGCATTAAAAATGTTAACATTTAATTTGGTTTTTTTTGCATACTTATTCATGGAGAGATTGGTCTCTAATTTCTTTTATGATGTCCTTGTCTGATATTTGTCTTTAATGCTATCTTGCTTTATGAAACAAGTTGGGAAATGTTCTTTTTTCTGTACTATAAAAGAGTTTATACAAAATTGATACTATTTCTTAAATATTTGGAATAATTCACCAGGAAGCATCTGAACCACAGATTGTCATTATGAGTAATCTTTTAATAAGAGGGTCAATTTAATGGTGAATGAACCATTTGGATTTTCTGATTCTTGTATCAGTTTCAGTAAGTTTTGCAAGGATATATTTATTTCTTTTATATTGTCAAGTTCATTAAAGCTTTTCTTCATATCCTTGGAATAGTTTTGTTTGTAAGATCTGTAATGATTATCCAGTTAACTTGGCATTAGTGTCTTCCTCACGTTTTTTTGCACTAGGGCTTTATACATTTTATTAATTTTTTCAGAGAATAAGCTTTTGACTTTGTTAATTTTGTCTGTCTACTTGTATATTATTTTAAAATGTGTGTTTTAACCTTGAAGCAGTTGAAATTAATTATTTTATGTATTGATTTGTAACTAATTTCATTCAAGAAGTGTTTCCTGTGCGTCTGAAAATAATTATGTCTTGTTGTTGATTGCATGTTGTATACATATTAATTAAGCCTACTTTGTTGTGTTATTTATATCTTCCCTATCCGTACTAGTTTTTTATATGGTTAGTCTTTTTGGTGTTGAAAGATGTCAGATATGTTAAGAGTCTACTTTTCTTAGTTTAGATTTGTTTTTCCTTTTAGTGTCATTTTTTCCTGTGAATATTTTGTTGCCATATTACTAGTTGTGCACAGATTTAGAATTGTGATCTCTTCTTTGTAGTTTGACTCCTTTGTTGTCATGAAATGTCCCCTTCTATGCTATTACCTAAAAGTCTATTTTATCTGATATTAATGTAATTAGAACAAATGTCCTTAGTTTGTGTGGTGTGTCTTTTTCCATGTTTCACATTGATCCCTTCTGGATATAAGTATTTAAAATTTCCTTTCTAGGCAGAATATAATCAAATTTTGCAATGTACCTAGTCTGATAATTTAGTCTTTTATTTAGAGTATTTAAACTTACTGTTATTTTATTTGAATTTAGTTGCTATCTTAATGTTTTTCTCTTTAATATTTTCTTGTCATGTATTTTAGTTGTTACAGTTTATATCATATGAATGTCTCCCCAAAGCCTCAGGAGCTCAGAGGCAGGGCTTTTGAACGGTGATCTGATTATGGAGCACTAACTGACTTGATGTCAGGAAGTTCATCTAGTTGGAAAAGATTGCCACTGAGGGTATGATTCTGAAAGGTGCATCCCCTTGCTAGGTCCTCTCTTGACTGTCTGCTTCTTGGCTTCCATACCTTCTTGCTTCAGAGCCAGCCATCTGTGCACCAAAAATGTGAGCTAAACCTCTCCTCCCTTAAGTTATTTTTGTCAGGCATTATGTCACAGCAACAAGAAAGTGACCAAGGCATTAGTAGTTTTATGAGTCCATTTATTCCACTAATCAGTTTTTCATTCTGTAAACTCGTTAGTTATATACAGTAATTCCTTGGTTCACAAATGCTTCCATTCCACCAACAGTTTGCTTCTCAAATAAAAGTATTCTACAGAATTTTGCTTCCATTCACAAATTCCACATTGGGTCACAAACACAAATGCGACTGTCTTCCCCAATATTGTAAAATAAATTAAGCTTGTAAACCGAGATACTGTTGCAGGCAGCTGAGTTAGACAGAAATATTGTAGGCAGTGAGATAGAATTGGGTCCTCAGTAGAGCCAGCACAGATACCTGGAAACTGCCAGGGAAGCTGACATCTCCTGCTGTGGGCCAGGCCTCAAGACAAAAGACCATACAAATACACCCATATCCTGAGGATTGACACCCTAAATAGTTCCCATCCCCCTAGGAAAGAGTCACTGCTCTGTAAGAATGTCCGCTTTCTACTTGACTGGCTTCCCCATTTGTCCCTAATGTAATCAATTTTACGTGAACTATTGATCTTACTGGCTAACTATAGTTATGTCCCACCTTATGCCCATCTGCCTTGTGAGTTCCCAGTCTTCCCCTGCCTTGAACCCATGGTTTTACTCTATAAAAGTCCCTGGAAAAGACAGAGTCCTGGGCAACCTGCTCGGGACCCCCTTCTGTGGCCCTTGTTAATGAACTGAGTTCATATGCAAGGATCTGCTGTATTTTCCGAGATATATATATATATATATATATATATATATATATATATATATATATATATATATATATATATATATAGTGTGTGTGTGTGTGTACATGTGTGTATTTAAATATATATATATTTAAATTGTGTAATTTTTTGTGTGAGTTTTCAAGTACAAAAATCACATTTTATTCAGCGTCTAGTTTATTTAACATCTAGTTAAATAACTGATGAGGTAATTCTAACTGGTGAGGAATAATTGTAGTAGACATTTCCAAGCTGAGTTTGAAGGTTCAAGAACCTTCTTTACTAATTTTAGATACTGTCTAATGCATGATAGTACTGTCAACAGTAGAATTTTCTTTCCTTTGAACAAAATTTTTCTAATTAAAATTTAATATGGGGCCCAGGGTTTAGCTTAGCAGTGCAGTGCTTGTCTGGAAAGCACTAGGTCATGAGTTTAATCCCCAGTATGAAAAGAAAATTAATATGGAAAAATAAAAATATATCTGTTCCAGTTTAAAAAAAGTAAAAAAAAAATAGATTTGAAAAGGGTAAATGTTGAATGAAATTGTATGTTTTTGATATATACTTCCCCCAGATAATCTTTGTCTATTTTAAGAAATAACATCTAAAAGAAATAAAAATTTCAAGATGCACGGTTTTGAAAATATTTTATAAATATATTGACTACACAAATTTTTAGTGTCCATTTTTTTCCAGTATTGATGATTGTACTTATAGGAAGGGAAATCAATATTTTCTAAATCTTCAGCTTTAATATTTGACTTTTGACTTCTGAGATTTGACTTTTGACTTTTGAGATTTTAAAATCTCCCTTATTATTTGCAACTGTAAAACCAAATCTGGTGCCAGGCGTGTAATCCCACCAAAAGGTTCACTGAGAGTTTAAGGCCAGCTGGGGCTGCATAGCGAATTCAAGGCTAGTCTATACTACCTAGGGCAGTGATGGTGACCCTTGTAGGTACAAATGGTCAAACTGCAACCTGAAACCCACTTATTTTTCACAAAATGCCAGCACTGCAATTAAATCTGAATACGAGTTTAGTTTGCGAAAAAGAACACATACATTAACATCATTTGCCTTGAAAAACCAAAAAACAAAGAACACGTGTCCTATAGGTTCACTACCACAGGGA
>PVJX010015293.1:0-42887 GCA_004027295.1 Dolichotis patagonum
TCGGGAAGGCTTTACTGGTAACTTGGTTTTCCTGGCGTTACTGCCGTGGCTCCAGACGGGCCCCGGGGTCGCTGGCTTCCTACCTATGCATCTGATAATGATGCCCGTCTCGGCCGTGCATTTTTCCTGAAGAGCACGGTGGCTGGGGAAGAGGTGCTGGGGTGCAGTCGAGGGATTTTTATCTTTGCAGATTTTAACACACAGTCTTTAGACACAGATTTCTAGGTAGAAGGCATGGGGAAGCGAAGGAGCAGTGCAGAGGCCGGGGTGTCTGTAACTGAGGGTGCCACTTAACTCCACTCTCAGCTTAGCATCTGTGCTTAGGAATTGGCAGTTGACGGAAACCTCCCTCTGGCTCTTCAGTGGACGAAGATGCTGTTGTTCACATGGGGATTGTTTTTCACTGACTCACTGTGGTGCAGGCAGCTAAGTGACCAGCAGCTTCCTCCTGTGAGACGACGCTTGGACGCTGAGGCAAATGTTCAGTGTCCCACTGTGAAGGAAGACATCTGACCTATCAGTTAGAAGTCGCTTTTCAGAAGCCTGCTCCCTTTGGAGCTCCATGGCACCTCCTAAGAGATAGAGGCAGCCTCATTTAACAGACGTGGAAATTCAGGTTCAAGGTAGTGACTTGTCCGAGAGCTCAGTTGCAGCACAGTTCCCAAACCCTGGCCTCTGCCGTCTAGTCTGTTAGTCTTTCTGCTCTTCCACAGCATCCTGTCATTTGGGGGTTGGGGTTAGAGGTGCTGTGGGACATGTGCATGCGTACACACACACACACACGCACACGCACACACACATGCACGGCTGAGGTGAAACAAACGTTTGAGCGCATGGCCGTCCTTTGGTGAATTCCTTTTCGCCTGAAGTACACGTTTCCTCATTCCTGAGTCCCCCATTCTGTTTCTTCAATAGGGAAGCAGTCTGAGGAAGAGCTGGTGGGGCTGCCTCAGACATCCTTTGACATAGAAGGGCGCATTTTACCTTTCCCTGGAGAGGAGGTGCCGACCATCATGGTGCCCCGGTGCTAGTGATAGGCCTCACTCCCCAGGGGAACGTCTTCTACAGGAGCGCTGTGGGTCTCAGGACCCCCCTCCTTGTGGAGAATGAGCAGGAAACACATGGAGGTGAAAGGGGGCTTTTCATAAGAAGAGGCCTAAATGTGGGCTGATAAGAATCTTTCTTTGGAAGGAAGATGTTCATTCCAGTCAACGAGTATAGAATAAATTGGACCACATGTTGTACTTTGCCTAACCAATGTCAGTGGTTTGTTTGGGACAACAAAGACAGTGTCTGCTCCCTCCGACAGATATCCGCCTGGAGACCTGTTTCCTGAGGTACGAGGACGAGGAGTGCGTGCTGCCCATCGCTGGCCGCCATCGCATGGACGCCTGTTGCTGCTCTGTCGGGGCCGCCTGGGGCACTGACGAGTGTGAGGAGTGTCCTGTGAGGAACACACCCGAGTATGAGGAGCTCTGCCCCAGAGGCCCTGGATTTGCCACAAAAGATATCACAAATGGAAAACCTTTCTTCAAAGGTACGGCGTTTGCAGTGGTCGTATGGTGGCTTTATAGGCCATCGGGAATCCTTTTCTGGAACCAAGGTCCTACTCACAGAATTATGGTGATTGATTGTCGTCAGTGTCAGATGCCTTGGTCACCTCTGTCTAGCTTATTAGCTGTCTAAATTGCATTACAACACACACACACACACACACACACACACACCCGGGCTTTCGGAGGACTCATGCCTCTCCTTCTAAGCCAGTGAGCAGTGAAATCGGTCTCAATACCGTGATACCACAGTGCTGGGGTTGAGTCCCACGGTGATGAAGAATGAGACCCGGAGGGAGCTTGAGTGCAAGCAGATTTACTTACTGGATATTAAAGGTAGGGAGTGAAGGACATAAAGGTGAGGAAGTACAGCCCCTGCTAGCTGGGAGGGGACTCTCAGTAGGATACACACGCGGGCGCTTCATCCAGAGGTATGTAAGGGGTGCAGAAGGGGGCCCAGGCCATTGCACAAGCAATCCGCTCTCTACCCTGTAGAAGACTCCATGCTCTGTAGGGCCCAGGTTATGCAGTGTCACCCAGTGCCATGCAGGGTGGCTCTGAGCCAGGCTCTACCTGATCACTGTGGGGCGGTCACAGGCAGCCAGAGCCCACCTGGCAGACATTTTGGCAGGGTGTTGACCCGGCAGACTCCATTTTGGGCTTCTGGACTCCATTTTGGGACTGCTGTCCCTCCTGCCCAGTAGAACATAATTCCTGCCTCATCAATCCCCCTGTCCAACTAAACCAGAAATAAATGAAAAGGAAACCTGCCTGGTCAATGCTGGACTCTGTACCAGCTGGTTTGCTACCCGGCTGTCATTACCACCCACCTGAGAGCAGAGAAGGGACAGTCCTCTTCTTGTGCAGCCAGCCCAGCCGACTCCTGTTTTGGGGCAGAAGCTCCATGATGAAGGCATTGCAGTGTTACTCTAGTTTGTCATGCCTGAATTAAAATCCATGTCAAAAATAAGAGGGCGTAGATTTAATCTAATTCCAAAAAAAATGTGTGTAATGATGCGGGCTTTGTGGATTTCAGTATGTGGCAAGAAGAGAGTGAATGTGCCATTCAGAGTCCTAGTATAAAAAAGTGTAGAAGACCTCTTCATGGTCTCCTCTTCTCTTCTTCTTCTCCATCTTTGTTTTTGCCCAAGAAGCCCTGGGAGTTAAAATTGTTCCATCTGCAGAGACAGTTTCTAAGTGGCCCTGTTACATGTCTCTTTTGAAAATCTTTTCTCCCTGTAATGTATACATTTTATTATAATTATTAGCACATGTTGAGATAAGACTATCTCTTAAATAAATTCAGGAAACTTTATTAATCCACATATAATGGCACAGGCCTGTGATCCTGGTGTTCTGGAGGCTGAGGCAGGAGGATTGCCATTCATTTAAGGCCACCCTGAGACCCTGTCTCAGAACAAAAACTTTTATTGGTTAAACTTTAATGGTATATCATATTTAGAAGAAAAACTCCAAGTAATACAAATTACCTGCAAACAATTCAAATTATAAATGACACCTTTGAAATTCCTGTAAGAATTTAACAATATATTCAAGAAAGCACCAAAGAGTACTAAATGAATACCTCATTTTGCTACCCATTCAGTTGGTTGTGATGGGTCAGGGTATTCTGGTCATCTTCTGTGTGCCTCAAGTAGAATAGATGTTTGTGTCTGGAAGAGTTAGTACCCTCATTTGTATGTATCAGGCAGTGTGCAGGGCCCTGGAGGTCCAAATATAAGTATGTGACTTTTGAGCTATTTTTTTTTTTTTTTTGGTGCTACTAGGATTTAAACCCAGGGCCGTCATACTGCACCACATCCCCTGCCTTTTAAAATCTTTTTTTAATTTTGAAGTAGAGTCTTATTAAATTGCTCATATCAAACTAAAACTTGCAGTCCTCCTGCTTCAGCCTCCCAGAGGGCTGGGATTGTAGGTGTGTACCAGTATCTTGCTTTTCTATCACTGCTTCCTAAAATGGAGAGTTGAAAAGCTAGAGACATTTACACGTCCTGTCTCAGGGGTCATCACACAGCTCTTTTTTTATTTTTATTTTTTTTATTTTAAAGGCAGTAGAAATACAACAGAACAAGACAAAACAAAGCCAATTGAGACACTGCAGTGAATTTGGTACAGAACTTCACAGCAGGTTACCGGGATAACAGTAATAGATACCATAGTATATCTCGTTATCTTCACAATAGTTGTCTAGTCAATTAAGTATAGCAAAATCAAATCAAAGACAGAACATTATAAAATCAGTTGAAAGAGAATAGTGAATAGAGTAAAGCAATTAATCATAATGAAACAAAACTGAAAACAACACTTGCTTTCAAAGAGAAGATAGAGGAGACCCCCCATATTTGCTATGTTGCATACAGTCATCCTGCCAAGAGGGGCTCAGACCTCTGTCCCCAGTTGCTAACGGGGATGCGGGGGGTGAAGGGGGGGTGGGATGTTTGATTCCAAGCCGGCGCACTGGTAGGCTTAAGAGACATTGCTGGGTCTCCTCCTAGCTCACGCCAGCAAAAGGCGCTTACCAAGAAGACGGGCAAATTGCTTCTTTGTGCAGACTCCTGAGTACCGCCATGGCCGTGGCCGAATCTCTGGGGCCGTTCCCGGTTCTCCTCCTGGATCACACCGGAGGAAGGCACTTACCCATCACATAGTTCTCTGCTACAGGTCTCACCAAGACCTTAACACAAGACTCACGGTCCTTCTGGTCGATCCAGGCACGGCGAGCCCCCAGGGGTGGCTCACGCTCTGGTCCCCCACGTTCTGTTTCCCCTGCAGACATCAACGAGTGCAAGATGATCCCGAGCCTCTGCACCCACGGCAAGTGCCGTAACACCATCGGCAGCTTCAAGTGCAGGTGCGACAGCGGCTTTGCCCTGGATTCTGAAGAGAGGAACTGCACAGGTCGGTGCCGGTCCCCAGGGGCAGCAGAGGGGTGCCCTCCTCCCCGCACCCGCTGGCATTCACTCAGCCCCACCTGGGTTTGCCTGCAGACATTGACGAGTGCCGCATCTCTCCCGACCTCTGCGGCCGGGGCCAGTGCGTCAACACCCCGGGGGACTTCGAGTGCAAGTGTGACGAGGGCTACGAGAGCGGCTTCATGATGATGAAGAACTGCATGGGTGAGTTTGCCGTTGGGCCCCAGGTGCTTTGCTGCCACCTCCGGGGTCTCCTGGCCCCGTGGGTCGCAGATCAGCTGTGGCAGAGGGGAGGACGGGGTCACACCCTAGGGTCATGGCTGAATTTAGCATGCAGGATGGACACCGGGTCGTGGAGAATTCCGGTGCCCGCTGCGGTGGAGGACCAGGGTGGTGACAGAGGTCAGGACACCACGGTGTCGTCAGCGCGCTCCTCTCCATCTTGCAGATATCGACGAGTGTCAGCGAGACCCCCTCCTCTGCCGAGGAGGCACGTGTCTGAACACGGAGGGCAGCTACCGCTGCGAGTGCCCGCCTGGCCACCAGCTGGCCCCAAATATCTCTGCGTGCATCGGTAAGTGGGCGGGGGCCGAGCCCATCCGCGCGACCGCGGGCCTTTGGCGCTTCTCTGCCGGCCGCACAAGCTGCTGTTTGCCAGTTTGCTCTTCTTGGTTTCTAAACAGACATCAACGAGTGCGAGCTGAGCGCCAACCTCTGCCCCAATGGCCGCTGCGTGAACCTCATGGGGAAGTACCAGTGCGCCTGCAACCCGGGCTACCACTCCACGCCCGACAGGCTCTTCTGCGTGGGTGAGTCCCCGGCCACCTTTTCCGCTCCGTTTCATTTTATCCAGGGTGGTTGGTTCTGTTTCCATCACTGTGTTTCCTTAGTCTGTCTCCTTGCCCTGTAAACAGAATTCTTTTCACGGTGACTCACCATCCTTAGGTCTCACCACTTCCTTACCTGTTTAAAGAACCAATCAAATAAAGGGCACGGGGTGTTTTAGCTATAGGTATGACGTGACCCTCATTGCTGATGATGGGTACTGGTGTGTACTTTGTCGCTGTGCACGCGTGCCCAGGAAAATCAGCCGTGCAGCTCGCTACCGTAGCTAAGCCAAAACTGGCATGCAGGAGAGACAAGAGAGGAGGGGCGAGATCTCCACCCTTAGGTGTGCAGACCAGCTAAAGTGTTCAGAGAATAATTCAGGGAAAGACGGCGGGGTGTTTCTGTCTGACCCCAAATAGGAGCCAGGTCTGGAGCTCTTCAAAGATGGGTTTTTGGAGGCTCTGTGCTTTGTGGCGGGTGCACTGTAGCTTTAGTTGTGCTGTGAAGAGGGGCAAAGAAAGCCCTGTGGCTTTATGGTGCCCAGAGAAAGTGAAGTCTTGTAAATGCTGCCGGTTTGGGCTGGGTTCGGGGTGGACCCCATGGGAAACTGCCCAGTCTCACATGGTTTCTACCCCAAACTGTAAATCAGCACACATTTTTCGGAAACATGGTCCAGGACAAGTGAGGACTTCACTCAAGTTCTCCCCAGGGATCAGAGCCTCAGCCAGTCCAGCAGAGCGTCACATTGGTGGCTGGCTCTGGCCTGAAGAACTGCCACGCTCACACACAGAGGAGGGCGTCTCAGTGCGTTCGTAGGGTGCTATAGCAGAGGGCTCAAGACTGGCCAATTTGTCACGCGTGGAAATTCAGACTCACGCTTTTGGAGGCTGGGAGGTCTAATAGCAATGTGCGGACATTGGACATGGGTCGTCCCCAGCCCGTGGCAGAAGACTAACGAGGGTGGGAGAGCAGGAGGGACATCTTCACCATCTTACGATGGCACCAGTGCCACCCGCAGGGTGGACCCTCATGGGCTAAGTACCTCTTAAAGGTCCTGCCTGCCTCTTAGTACTATCCCAGTGGTCGTAGAGTTCCCACGTGAGCTGTGGCGGGGATGGGCATTCAGATCACACCGAAGGTGACATTATTTTCATCTCTCGTAGACATTGACGAATGCAGCATAATGAACGGTGGGTGCGAAACCTTCTGCACAAACTCGGAAGGCAGCTATGAATGTAGCTGCCAGCCAGGATTCGCACTGATGCCTGACCAGAGGTCGTGCACCGGTGAGTCCCAGCCTCCTGCTCGCGTCTCCCGTAACGGTTCCCCAAGGAGGACGGCCCAGGGCTTTGCAGTCAGACGCACTCGGCGTCAAATCCTTGTTGGCCGCACTGTTTGGCTGTGGTGTTTGCTGAAGACAGTAGCATTAGCTTTTTCATATAATATAATATCTCTCCGGGGCTAGAAGAGCCAGCTAGAAACAAGAGAAGTAGGTGGTGTAGGTTTTGATTTGGGCCCAGGTTGAGAAGCTATTTTGAATTTAAGAACCACATTATTTTACTGGATCTAGAAAACTGTCTTTTAAAAACTTGAGTTATAAAAAGTTGAAAATAAATATTTTCATTAAAAGTGCGTTTAAGTAGTTACGCTTATTTCAAGCAATTTTCACCTTAGCTAGCAGTAAAATAGAAGGTAATAGATCTCAGGCATTAATAACTTGACAAGGAGAAAAATAAGTCAGCATGGGTTTTGAGTGATGAATTCATCTGAGGTAGAATTTCTAATTCGATGATAGATGGATACAGACCTGGTCCTTTTTCACTCAGGGGCAAAACCTTGCAGGATAAATTACACAGAGCTGCATGTGGGTTTCGGAGTCACTGATCTTATGGGAGTAGGCTGAGTTTAGGCTGAGTCTTGGGTCAGTTAATGTTTTCCTGCCGAATGGTGGCCCCAGCATCAATGACATGTCACTGTTGGCTTTGTTCTTTACAGACATTGACGAGTGTGAAGATAACCCCAATATCTGCGATGGTGGCCAGTGTACGAACATCCCTGGGGAGTACAGGTGTCTGTGTTACGATGGATTCATGGCCTCTGAAGACATGAAGACCTGTGTAGGTAAGCGGAGAAGACAGAACTCGCCATCTTGGTTGCTTGTCAGAAGCACGGTTAAATTGCATGCAGGTTAATAGGTTCAGTTAGGAGATGGATACTATGGGGGAAATATGGGTATCTGCTCGTATTGTAAAGCCTGCTTGTGTCTGCGGTGTGCTAATCTTGTCAGATATGCTTCTTGGATTGAGCTGACCATCAATCCACTCCAGGCAGACATTTCTTTTTATAACTAGCCATTATTTCTACCCACTTAACCCTCCTCTTGCTTTGACTTGAGTTCAGGCTTTTAAAATGCTTGACTAAAAGGCACAAAATATTTGTCTGTAGCAGGAAGGCAGTAAAACCCAGGCTGGTTATATTTGTTGTGGATACTTTGTATTGCTATGCTCTCAAACTCACTAAGCATTTCTCCCACAATGTCTAAAGTGCCTTTCGTGCCATCTAGCACATTTTCTATCTCAGACACTAGTTTTCATCAATAAAGTTTATTTTGTTGTTTATGTTCTTTGTCTAGACTTAATATGTCCAGTTGTGCCTCTCACTCTTAGAACACATGGGATACGATTGTAATAACTGTATTAGTGTCCTTGTCTGCTAATGCTGTCAGCTGTGTCAGTGCTGGGAGGGTCATTTCAGTAAATTAACTTATTCCTCACTGTGATTCATATTTTCCTGCTTTGTATTAAGCCAGACATCATAAATTTTACCTTACTGTGTGCAGGACACATCTGTATTCCTAGAAATAGTCTGAACTTTGTTCTGGAATGCAGTTAAATTACTTCCAAACAGACCGTTCCTTCTTCCAAAGTCTTGTTTGAAAACAACACTTAGTCTAGGACTAATTTTGCTGCATTTCTAAGGCAAGACCCTTCTGGACAGTCTTCCTAATTCCCTGTGAATCACAAAGTTCTCCCAGTTTGGCTATGGGAACAGACACAATGCCACCCCTTCTGTGAGCTGGGAAGAGGGGTGCCTGCCATTGTTTTGGGTGTCCTCATCCTGCTCCCCTGAATAGCTGGGGAGTGCTGTGATCTCCAGGGCGGTCTCTGTAGCTCCTACCTGTGCTTTGCTCTGCACTGTGTTCTCACCACCTTTGCTGCTGGCTCTGTGCGTTTGCCTCCCCAGGGGAGTGTCGCTGGCTTCCCCTGGATTCCCACCGCTTTGCCATGGCTTGAAGTTTTCTCTGCACAGCACACTGCGGATAATCTGGAACTCACCTCATTCTTCCTGCTTTCAGATTCACAGTCTTGTGTTGCTATAGTCTGATGTCTGCAAAGCCATTTGTCTGCCTAGTGTCCCCTGTTTTAAAAGATGCTTTGGGTGGGAAGGTTAGTCCATCTTGGCTAGAAGCAAGATTCTAAAGTTGGTTGTATTTAAATTCTCAGCATGTTTTTAATCTTTTGAGCACCTTTACTGAAAATGGGTGAAGTCCTGGAAATTGAAGTGGAGGTCATAAAAAGTAAATAATGTTTGAACAAATGAAACTTCTGGCTGTGTGGATTAAGGCTGTCAGTTCTTCGGTTCCTTCTTTTAAAGTATGGAAATTAAGACCTTAGCACCATGCAAACTGAATTATACAGTTCTTGCAACAGCATGCTGGTTTTAAAAAGTTTTCTTGACTCAGAAATGGACCGTACACTCAGCGTAGCGTCACTGCACTTATTAATCATCCCAGCCCCTCCTCTGGGCCAGGTAAAAGCCAGTCTCAGTCTGCAGTTCAGAAAGCCAATATAATATTTTTTCTGAGTGAAAGCATTAATACAGTATTTTATAATATTTGCTTCATAATATTTTTCTGAGTGAAAACATTATAATTTTTTCTGGTTTATTGGCCAGAGTTATCAATTACAACAAATATCTGTGTTTTATAGATGTCAATGAATGTGACCTGAACCCGAATATCTGTCTAAGTGGAACTTGCGAAAACACGAAAGGTTCTTTCATCTGTCACTGTGACATGGGCTACTCGGGCAAAAAAGGAAAGACGGGCTGTACAGGTGTGTTTGCTCTTCCTATAGAATAATAAAATATTACGTGTTTAAGAGACTGCTCTCATAATTGCAAAATAACAGAAGTTTAAAAACAGTAACATTCTCATTGCTTTGCAAAGCATTTTGTGTGATCTTTTTATTACTTTAGCTTCTGTGCCTTTGAAAATTGTCACACTTTTTGTTGGATGTTAAGTTGAAGTTTTTTTCCCTTTGTCTGAAAAATATACATCAAACCATTAGCAGTTTAAATGACACAATTTGTTGGATGTTAAAATTACGTTTTCATAACAAAGTGAAAAACATGCTAATGATCATTCGTATATCTTGATCGAAGAGCAAGCTTTCCAAATAACCTTTTTTCTTTTTGGTTTTTAATAACCTTTTTTTTCAAGACTGCATTTAAGATTTTATAATAGAATTACATTTTTAAAAAGCACATGCTGCAGCTCATATGTTTTATCCATTCTCACCCATCTTTCAGTCCTTAAATTAGAGCACTGTTGATGTATTAATTAGCTGTGGCCCAACTAAGTCTGTATTCATGGGGCTTAATAAACCTTACAAAGCAATCACTGAACCATTTACAGTTTTGTTTGTCTAATCGCAAGAGAACCTGACAGAATCTTTCCCAGTATCTGTAAGAGACTCTCCTCCTATTAAATGCCAAGTGGGAAAAGTCACTCAGTGTAGTGACATTGTTTCTTAAGTGCTAGTTGGTGATGTTAAGTAAGTAGGATAGCGTCACAAACTTTCACTGTAGTGACATGATCATGTAACACGTTATGGCATTGAACATAATTGAAAACATCACGGGGCCATGGCGAGCTGGCATTAGGTAACTCTGTAATTTTTTTTGTACAAATAACAGACTTTAATTCCAAAAGCCAGTTTGGCAGGCCCTGTTGATTTAAAGCAAACACTAAAATATTTTCAGATTGGCAGTGTGGTCAATGCACAGATCCTCCTCTCAATGATACTCGCATATTTCAAGAAAGCACCAAAATATGTTTATTATTGTTACAAACTGGCCAATGATGCTAGGTGTCAGATTTACCGATACATGAGATAATGATGGTAGCGTTACTGTCGGTTCAGAAGTGACGAGACCTAGGCAAATCATGGAAAGAAGAGGGAAGCTGGAATGTTCTCAGGTTTTGTGTGACACTCTGATGTGCGGCCTGGCCCGGTCTTCCACTCAGAAATGGGCAGAGTGTCGAAAGTCTCAGCTCCCCCGTGGGCCCATCTGTCTGTGTACCTCAGTCTGCCTGTGGGTCAAGCTTTATTTTTAGCTTCCAGTGTAAACACAGCGCTCTAGGGGAAGGGGTCTGACACAGTGAAGAGGCAGGTAGGACATTTCTGCGCTGGTTTACGCAGCGAAGGGCAAGACTGCTGGCCGGCTGAGCCAGGCTCGCTGCAATGCAGTGCATTTGCAGTGATGGGTGTGAAGGGGAAACTGAAACTCACGGGACTGTCTTCCTATGAAAAGGCATCCCTAGCCGGGCGAGGTGGTGCACCCCTATAATCCCCGCACTCAGGAGGCTGAGTCAGGAGAATTGTTGATCCCAGCTCACTGGACCATGGGCGCGGCTGATTGCTTCAGGCTTTTTACCAGGAACATTTAAATTTTCACACCGTGTTAGTATCACTTTAGGCAAATGAGATCCAATGGGCACAGCACCCTTGGCGTGGACCTGGCCAATGCCTAGGTGCTCAGGCTGTCAGATTCAGCGAGGCATCCGGACACTACATCTAGACGGCATTGTAACCAAAAGACATAACTTCTAGCCCAGCAAAAATTCTATATTACTGTTTGCCGATGCATGCTTAAAATCAGCTTAAAGAGGAGAATTTTACTGTGCGAATCGGAAGGCTTGCTGTTCATAATTGCATTTGCAGAGGTACCGAGACCCATGACGGGCTGTGGGCCAAGTGGGAAATGCCATGACATCGGTTTTGCGTGAACAGCAGCAGCCTTGTAGTCATGGCATGAACAGGAAGTGAGCTAGGAAGTTGGGGAAACGCTCTGTCCTTTCGAAGGGACAAGTGTCCACCCCACCTACTGCCCACCACACCTTTACTTTGCAGTCTAAGATGACTTTTCAGTTTGGTAAAATCCAGTCAGCCCTGCCAGGGAAGTTGGTTCTTGGGGCCCTTGAAATCACAGTGGCACTGCTTGGAATATTGTCACTGAACAGAGCAGAACCCTGGGTTTTACTCCTCGGTCTCCCACTGGCTTGTAACCAGGGTGTTGTGTGACTATCCGATGTCCCCTTGGGTGAGTGACACGGCTGATTGGTGGGGTCTGCACAGGAAGAGCTGCATTAAAGACAGAAGAGAAAAAGTATCCTGTGAACGTTGTTAGGCACCTAGCCTAGCGTATCTCACTGGGTTGCAAATAACTTGTTCAAACAGGAACTGGTAGGAACTTCAGCATACTTAAAAACAAGTTTTTAAAAGTCTGGGCCAGAATGTTAAAAAAAAAAAACAAAAAACCCTCATGTAACTAGAGCTGTTTTATACTGCGCTTGGTTTTAAAGGAGTGTCACTCACAACACCATCTCTGACCCTGAGATGGTCACATGAAAGGCAAGTACTTGTACTGTCCCAGGCAATGCATGTACCTGAAAATATCTGTCGAGCCACACAACAAATATCAGCAAGAGCAGACATGGAGACCATGTCGTGATTTTACACAAAAGAAATGCATCCACGTATTTATTTATTTAGCTAGTTTTTTAAATGAGTACCCTGGAAAGGAATTATAAAAACATGCATGCTATTTCATAAGAAGGAATTTTTTTCTTTCTTGAGAACTTAAAAAAAAAAAAGTTCTCTGGGCTCCATTACAGCTCTGTCTAAATATTTCAGCTCCCTTGTCATTACTGATTGTTTCCATTTTAACAAATAAACATGTTTTTCCCCCAATCACTTCAGCAGTGTTAAGAATCCACCCACTGCCTTACATTCCCAGCCCACACAGATGCTAAGGATTTCTCCTTTCTCCGGCAGCTTTGTCCAGACTGTGGGTACTGCCCAGGGGAATGTTTGAGTTAAGGAGAGAGAAGGTGCTGTTGCTTGGCACCTTTTGCAGCCCTTGCTCCTTGGCCAAAGTGGCTGGGACCAGGTGCGGGTCTCTCACTGCTCATCCTGTGGAACGGTCACTGCCGTGTGCCATCTTGGTTGGGTCACTGGGATGACCCCACCCCCCAACACATGCCCACGGGTTAGTGAATGCAGCCTGCCTTAAGTGGAGTTGAATCAGCATCGTTTTCAGGGAAGGCCTTGGGATTTTGGAGCGAATCCACTTCTCCAGAGCTCTCTGCTTCCTTTCACACGAGGAATGGTGCTGGTGGGTCTTGGTCCATGGGAGAGAATCACACACGTCAGCCCCCGGCTGGCGGAGAGAATGTGTGTGCATTTCCTTCCAGTCCCCTATCACTGCTCCTTGTCCTCTGTCCCCCTGGCCGTCCGCCTGTGAAAACTCCATGGGTGTTCAGTTAAAAGTTTTGGCTCAAATTTTTATCCAAATTAAGAAATCCAAGTAGCCTTTGTGTTTGGCCTTTCCGTTGGCTGTCACGCCCTCTCCCCCCACCTCTGGTGGAGGAGGTTGGTACCGTGCCCCTCCTTGGATGAGGGTCCACATGAGGGGCATGGTGGTGGCCGAACGCAGGTGCTTGTGGAGTGGCCTGTCCTCTCCCTGCATGACCCTTGTGGGAGGACAGGGCAGCTCAGAGCCCTTGAACCGCACAGAACACAGGCCGCCCAGGTCACGCCCCTGCCCTTCAGAGGGGAGGGGCACAGGGGACCTTCGCATCTGTGGTGGAGGAGTGAGAGGGTTAAGGAGGCTGCAGTGTCAGCCTAAAATTTGAATTTCTTTGCTTGTCTTGGCTTACACTTAATCTTAAAAGGAATTTTCTGTCTGGAGTGAAGTTGTGGAGGAAAGAGAACATTTGTCCAGAAAGAGATGTTTTTGGCAAGCTTGTGCTGCGTTTCCCTCACATTACTGAAGAGTGTTTCAGTGCAACGCTTTTGTTTTCTTATGTCCTTATGACTCAGTTTCCCCTTCTGTTCGAGTTTTATAATGAAGCACATTCCTAGGTCCAAGTCTGCCTTGGAAACAATTAATTAATGATAGTTGGCTCAGCTGTGCACACACCATGCAGGCAAAAACTTTTTACCCAGGAATGCCTTTCCACTCTGTGATTGTGTTCTTTCTTAACTCACTTGTCATATACCAAAAACAAGGCATTGTCTAAATATTCACAAAGCAGAGAATTCAGCACTGGCTCTTGACTTACTCTTTCCTAGTATCCCAGGGCCCCTGACACACTGCTCCTTGCAAATATAATTTCTTTTTATCTTGAAAACTTGCAGTAAAATTTTTTTTTTAAATCTTTTTGACTTGGAATTTTATATTACTAAGAATAAAAAAGGAGATTTTTCTTTTAAAGGAAATAGCAATTTTATTAAGTGCAAGATTAACTATGGAAGGTAAAAGGCATGTGACAGTGAGGGTAGCTTTTGCCATTAGGAAACCAGAAGAAAAGCAGGATTACTAGATGGGAAGGTCAGGGTCAACCCGTATGTGGTGCTTAGAGGAGATAGGTGATTATTCCTGAAGCTTGCAAACATTCACTAGTATTTTGAGAACTTTGTAACGCAAGATTTAGAATAAAATCCTGAAGTTCCTGAGAACCAGGCGCAGTTGGGCAGCTGTGCCCCAAGGGAAGGATGTCAATGGAAGGCAGGGAAACAGAGTCCCGGCCATCTTACCATGTCCCCTGCAGTCGAAGGGGCCCAGCCTCCATCTCTTCCTCTGAGCTGCTGAGGACCAGAGGGGCGGATGGTGAGTTCTTCCCACTTGCACGGTTCCTGGATTCTGTAACATCAGGGCCTTCATACACGTGCCCTGGGGCCCTTTGTTTCCACCTGAGGCCAAAGATGGGGCAAAGGAGGAAAGCAAACAAGGAAAGCAAATGATGGCAGACCGCCTCAGGAGTAGGGGCTTCCGTCTTTACTCCTGAGGGAAGCGGTTATCAAGCGCAGATCTCCTGCCCCTGCCCTGCTCGGGAGCAGCTGGCATGTTCTGCAGAGTCTGTGGGGCCAGGTTCAGGAAGGGTTACTTTTCTGGGCTCCTGCATCCACTTCCCACCCTGGCCTGGTGCTGGTCTTCCTCCTTTTGTCCTTGGAATGTGCTGGATTCGGTTATTCCCTGGTAAACGTCCCCCTGTACACCTCCCTCAACCCTCCCTAAGACCTCACTGGCTCACCAGTGCACTACATCGCCATTGGAAGGACATTCTTCCAGACCTGTCCCCATATTGTGATTACCAGTGACATTACAGAATATTGTGTGTAGTGGAAATCTGTCACTGCTTAATTTCATATTTGCTCTAGAAGTCGTGAAGAAGCCAAAGACCCCAGAACCGTGGGAGGGCTGCAGGCGGAACATTTAGCGAACACCATGATTCCAAACACTTTCAAATTACTGTATTGGGCTTTAGCAGTAAACAAAAGGGGAGGCACAGTTGCTAGCCCAGTTTCTTTCTCATACCACTGTTCAGGTGATCCAGGAAGCTCTCCCAACGTTATCCTCCTGATCTAGGTTTTGTAGACATTGGTTTCTATCTAGTCATAATATCATATCTAATAACTCTTGTTCTTAGTAGATGACAAAGTTGATTATGAGTGTAATGCATTATTGTAATGGCTTAATTTCAGGAAGCAGATCATATTTTGACCCATGCTTTATTTTCTTTCTTTCTTTCTTTCTTTCTTTCTTTCTTTCTTTCTTTCTTTCTTTCTTTTGCATCTGAAATCAAACTGACGATCTCACACTTGCCCGGCAGGCGCTGTCTTGCCGTGCTATATCCCCGGCTGTATTATTTGTATAACACTTTTATACATTCTATCTTGGAAGTAGAATTTTAGAGAATGGAGACTTGTGAAGAATTTGGAGCTTTTTAGTAGTATGACCCTTTATTCTGACAAAATTTCCACTGGACTGACTTGAGTTTTATGTGACATATGCAAGAAAAGCATGATTCTCCAGTGTTCTAGGATACTAAGGAGCTAGAAAAGGTGATCCACATAATGCACTGAGGGGTGTTTTCTGCATATGCCTGAATGAGCAATACCAAGATAAATCTTTTATGGCAGTAAAGTATAATTAAATATTAATGTTCTAAATTTAAAAATAAAACATATTTTGTATGTATAGGACTCAAATTTTCTGGTATGCCAATGACATTTTATTACTGTGTCTATAGAGTATACGAAAATAACACATATCAGTACTCGACAGTTGCCTTAATAAAATATTGGTGACAGAAACATATGACCATAGCATTACTACTCTCAGACATGGCGCAGCTCACTTCGTAAGGTCTTCATCCAGAAAGAGGTTTATTTTAGTTTCCAGAAATTGGATACTTATATTAAGATACGGAAAATAATTACCGCTAACAATGGCAAGTACCACCCTGTTGTTCTTTCTTATGAGCTGAAACGTAAAGTTGTTCCATATATGCATAGTTTACACATGGATGCTAAACTAGTTAGGCAGTACTGGGTCAGGTCAGTCTTTGAATATTGCTCAGTTAGTTACAGGTGCAAAAAGGCATTTGTGCCCACCATCTGCTGAACTGCCGGTTGCTTTTGCAGACATCAATGAATGTGAAATCGGAGCCCACAACTGCGGCAGGCACGCCGTGTGTACCAACACCGCGGGAAGCTTCCGGTGTAGCTGCAGTCCTGGGTGGATTGGAGATGGCGTTAAGTGCACAGGTGAATTGGAGAAAGCAGAAACTGCCTATCAGCAACTGTGTGGGTTATGAATGGGGGGATATTAATTCTTTAGTGCAGTGTAAGTCGCGTTTCCCTGGATCTCATTGTCGCCCTCTGAATAATGATGTCGCCGTTTTCCTCAAGACCTGGACGAGTGCTCCAATGGAACGCACCTCTGCAGCCAGCACGCGGACTGCAAGAACACCCTGGGGTCCTACCGCTGTCTGTGCAAGGAGGGCTACACGGGCGACGGCTTCACGTGCACAGGTGGGCGCACCCCGAGACAGCCGTGTAAACCTGGGCGTCTGCAGGCTTCAGACCAGCAGTCGTGTTTGAAGGCTGAGTCAGTTAGCAGAAGAGTATTTATGGAAGAGTAGATCCTTGTGGAATGAAAACAAGGAGTCAGGTTAACTGGGAAAACCTCAGACACTTGGTCTCAGCCTCCCTCTGGGTCTCTGTCTCTGTATGTAAGCGATATAGTATAATATGTAGTATAAATACATATATGTGTTACTATAAAATAGGTCATTGGTTTAAAACAAACCCTGCTTCCTTTCATATGTCTTCACCTTTGCATTTTTATGCCTGTTTCTCACTGATGATTTGCTTCCTGCACCCAACTCGAGGCTAAGCTGGCCATAGGAAGCTAATGTAAGGAAGGAAACAGGACAAGATTCTCTAGGTTAGAACGGTATATGTTTTATACAGTATGCTGTTTTCTCCTACTATCATCATCATCACCATCACCATCATTCCATGTTGGTATAAGAACTCCATAGCTACTCTTTTTATCACTTACAAATTGTGCTTTATTTTTAAAAAATTCGTTAGTGCACGGTTGAACTGCTTTGTAAGGAATTCATTCACTTCCAGCTTTCTAATGGACTAGTAAAAATTTCTCCTCAGCTTCAGTTAATAGTCACAGAATTAACATGGACTGCTGTGTGTATTTAGATATATGCGACTGAGAACCGATTGCATAAGTCATACATAGACTTACATGTACATGTATACACAGGCCGCACTTCTTCTGCAAGGGCTTTGGAGCTCAATAAAATAGTGAGATCCATTAAATAGTATCACTGCCTCGTAGGATTTAAACATTTGCTTATCTGAACATCTTGCTAACAAGATGTCCCAGAAGCACAAAGAGGCTAAGGTCCATTAAGTGATTTTCTTGGATTTTTTTTCCTCACTGAAAGTTTTAGCATAGTAGAAATCATTTCTGCCAAACGCGGTGAAGTTCTGTAACCATAAACCTCCCACTGGCTTTGAGAAACTGTTTAAATCTGAAGTACTAAGCATGTATGGTTCATTTGTTTGATATTTAATGCCTGTGGTGAAGAAAATGAGGAAGAGATAAGCAGTTAGGAATTTTTGGTCTCCTCTGTAGTTGCCGTCCCAGTTCCTTTGCTACCCATCCAAGCTGAGTAACAGACAGGAAACCATACTTATGCTTCCGGGTCACAGAAATGGCCACCATGGGGATGACCCTCCCAGGAAAGGCTCACACATTTGAATAATTCTTTTGGCTTATTGCCCATTTTAGAGCATTTGGGATTGTTTCACATTCAGGATTCTGCATCTCAGCCCCATGCTTATTACATAGAGCATTCAGAAGAGAAAAACAAATGACTTTAAACTTAGTAAATAGAAATTCTAAAGATATGGCTACCCTCAGGGTGTTGAGAGTCATAAAAATGATAGAACACGAGGAATTGGAAAACTCCCAACTGAAGGGAGGGTAACGTGTGATTCTTTCCACCTGCAGACCTCGACGAGTGCTCGGAGAACCTGAACCTGTGTGGCAACGGCCAGTGCCTGAATGCTCCTGGAGGCTACCGCTGCGAGTGCGACATGGGCTTTGTGCCTAGCGCCGATGGGAAGGCCTGTGAAGGTAACTCCTTGGAGGAGGAGCTTAGGCTATTGCATACGTTGCTGGCCTTTGTCCTTTTTCCAAATCGAGGAGTGTTTTGACTTTGCATCTAAGCTGGTCTGGTCAGTGTGTGGAGGGGTTAGGACTCCAGCTAGACCATTTCTCTTTTATCAGAGATATACCCAGCCTGTTCATAAGGGAGGAGGAGATGAGAGCATGGTCAGTTCAGCAGCACCCATTGTCCCTCTTGTTAGGGAGAAGAACTCAAACTAGAGTCCCCTGTTCTGTGGGAGGATTATCTTTAACCATGGAAATACAGTTGTTAACTTCTGCTGTGGTCATTTTCTAGAAATAAAGGTGTTACCGTAATGACCGAGAGACAGTCGTCTCCAAATGCACATTAATGTCCTGAGTGAGTCTCAGAATGTTCTCTGAATATCTAACCTCTGCTAGCACAGGAGAGTATTTTGCACATGTGTTCCTTGGAGAGCTCCTTGGAATCATGGCGTATGTCACGGTTTCTCTGGGCTTCCGGTGTCTGTCCTCCTGCGAAAACTCGGTCAGATAGGACAAGTCCTGGGAACCTGCAGGCTACAGATGGATCCAATTAAGAAACATAAGGTTCTCCTCTTTACCCACAGCTGTCAAATTGAAGCACATCCTCCTTCTTTGAAAATAATTAGTGACTACACAAACTAAAAAGATTTCAGTAGAAATAAACAAATGATAACAATTGACAACAGTTTAAACAAGGCCTTGATTGATGTATTAGCTAATAGTTGTTCCTTGTTAATAAGATGTGAACTCAAAGCTGGTCTTTATGATGTAGGTACTGTCTTCCTTGTGTATTATTATGTAAATACTTTGCTATGAACTATTGAGGGTTCCTGGTACAGTTTACATTACATATGCAGAAATTGATGTAAAACCCCCTTGTGGCAAGAAACTAGATTATGCCCTGGATCACATATCTAACGCCCCGTTTACTTTTGTTATTCTAAATATCCAAGGAAAACAGGTATCCTGACATGTCTGGTAACATAAATAGTCACAGTGAGAATTTTGCTTCTCTTCACACTATGAGGGGAGCTTTTGTTTGTTTGTTCTTAAATATAAATCATTGCTGGCAGGGTGCTGGTGACTATTTAAAGACAGTCTCAAGACTGCAAATGTGACCAGATACCAACTACACAAGGAAACAGCGTGTGAGGCAGACACAGAGGCCAGGGAGGGAAGTGTTTAGTTTTCAGACTTCTGTGAGCAGTAAAATACCAACACACACACACACACACACACACACACACACACTCACACACACACACGGGACTGATGATTGTAAAACTGACTACCTCCTAGTGACCACAAAGAAAACACTTTGTGGTTCTTAAAATTTTAACTCCCAACAGAAGCAGGCTGTAGGTAGGTCAGAACTTCTAAATAATTTAGTCTAATGTGGCCCGGGCAGCTCTTCCTTTAGTACTCAAGTAGACTTACATGAGATGCTATGATTGATATATATATTGCTCAGCCCAGTGCCTGACAGGTAACTAGGACCTGAGGAAGTGAATCTTTCACTAAGGAGATGTCCCTGTGTGTGACGCATTATCTGAAAACCCAGAGGAAAAGTGCCTAGATGGGTGACAGGTGGACTTCCTGGTCTTAACACTAATATCGCCCACCATGCATTAGGCAGTTTCTCTGGCAAAACAACGAATTCAACCTCTCCCCTATTTATCCGCCCCCCAAGATATCGACGAGTGCTCCCTCCCCAACATCTGTGTCTTTGGAACTTGCCACAACCTCCCTGGCCTGTTCCGCTGCGAGTGTGACATCGGCTACGAACTGGACCGAAGCGGTGGCAACTGCACGGGTGAGTCATCCTGGGTGTCCCGGGGGACCCGGCTGTTGGGCGTCCCAGGACCACACACCAGACCCCTGGCTGTGGAGGAGGAAGGCTCCCTGGGTACTCAGCTGTGTGGCTGTTTCCTTTCCTCCTTTGGGTCAGGGCCATTTTCCTTTGAAAGTCATGTGCTGGGGCCCTTCTTGTGCCTGTCATCATGGTCCCCCCCATTTCTCCCATCTGGCTGCGCGGGTGATCGTCATAGCACCCTGCACACACAGCCCAGTCACTCATTTCCGGTGCTGAAGTTGTGTTCTTGGAGAGCAGAGGACATTCAGGGCACTGAGGGAAACAAATCCAAAGGCCCAGGCACCCAGCAGCCCGCCACCTGCACCTTCACTTCCTCTTCCACCCTCTGATCCTGGATCCTGGGACTCAAGTCCCAGGCTGGAGGAGCCCTAGATTTCAGGAAGAACCCGAGTTTGTTTTCAGACACTGAAGCAGGCTCTGACTCAGGGGCCGACCTGATCCTGCCCCCACCACCTCCTCACAATGCCCTCCCATGCCCCCATCATCCCTGGGTTTTTTGGAAAAGTAACACGGCCTCCAGCATACCTCCTCTGGTCCAGATGCTCTGCCCAACTCCGGGTCTCTGTCTGCATCGTCCTGGCCTTGTTGCTCTTGGTTGGAGCTTATAGTCCAAGCTCCCAAGTCCTGTCCAAGTCCTGTCCAAGCTCACATGGGATTTGAGCAAAAGAATCACCTCTGGTGGAACCCAGTGGAGGTTCCCATTTCCATGGAGAAGATGCAGGGACCAGGAGGCCCAGTCTCTCTTGTCTGAATCTGATTGTCTAGTTTCAAGGATTTTCTAAGTGCTCAAAACAGACAAAAGGATGCTGTGGAGATGGAATTTGCCATATCCTAATGACATGGAATTCCCTATGTATTTTTAGACTAGAAAGGGAAAGAGAAATAGTAACTTTGCATCGAGGATGGAGAGAGATGCTTTGCATGCTTTGAGAAAGAAACTCCACCTGAGGTGCAGGGGTCAAGTTCGAAGCTGCCTGCACCTGTGGCCCCCCTGGGTCCGTGGACCCCTTGGATCTGTGCCCCTGTGCCTGAGGTTTGCTTGACGGAGGTCACAATTATGATTCTGCCTTCAGTCACTTTCACGGGAGTATTTTTCCTAACTCCAGAATTATATTTTATCCCAGTGACAACTTGGAGTGGTAAATGTGTTCCAGGGGGAAAAAGATCCAAGACTATGACTTACTTCCTTCCCAAGGGGCTTTGTTTCAAAGTGGAAGACTGTGTTTCTAGATGACAGTGTGAGCTGTGACTCAGAAATTCTTGCCGGGAGCCCCAGACTTGGTACTGCTGTCTCGAGGTGATGTCAGCCTTGGCGGGACTGCGGGGTGATCTGTGGCTGTTTGACTTTAGATGTTAACGAGTGTCTGGACCCCACCACGTGCATCAGCGGGAATTGTGTCAACACACCAGGCAGCTACACCTGTGATTGTCCACCTGATTTTGAGCTGAATCCAACTCGAGTTGGCTGTGTTGGTAAGTTCTTCAAAACTTCCCAGAGATGCACACCGCTTATTATTTTTAAAAGCAGTACTGAACATGCTGTTTGCAACATTTACAAAACTAATAACAGAGAAACCGAAACATTTCCAAGCTCTGCTTTATACCCTCAGACACAGATCTTCCCAGTAAGCTATATATTCTTGCATACTTTTTTAGATTGTTAGTAAATGTGATTTCTGGTTTTTAAACAGTTTTAGAAATGAGTTTACATTTTCCACCCTCCGGTAGGAGGCATCGGGCTGACACTTTCTCCTTTGTCTCTGGGTAACAGATACCCGCTCAGGAAATTGCTATCTGGATATCCGGCCCCGGGGGGACAACGGGGACACAGCCTGCAGCAACGAGATTGGAGTTGGTGTCTCCAAGGCTTCCTGCTGCTGTTCTCTGGGGAGAGCCTGGGGCACGCCCTGTGAAGTGTGCCCGCCTGTGAACACGTGTGAGTGGGCACCCGCCCTTCTCCTGTCCATGCCGTGGGGAGGGGGAAGCTGCCCACAGTCTCCCCGCAGGAGCAGGAGAGGGAGTCCCTTGCCTTGGCCCTGCAGGGCAGTGGGATATCTCCCTTTCTGGCTTTCTCTGGATGCTCAGACCGGCAGCCAGCATCTCACTTCTCTCTGAGGGAGAAGCAGAGAGCGTCACTTAAAGATTTTCCAGGCGAGGCTGGCAAGAAAAGCTTTGCCTTAGGCAGAGTTTGCAGAGGGCTTGGGACTCAGGCTCATGCCCTTTCCTGAGGGAAGCTGCACTTCCCAGGCAGCAAAGCTGAGCCACATTAACAGTGGACACAGAACTTATTAGACAATAAGACAGGAAAGAACGATTTTTAGGAGAAGCGGTGGAGATACGGAGTGAAAGAATTCACAGGAATGTCAGGCCAGGAGCTAAGGTGAAGTGTCCCAAGACTGGGGACCCTTGGGGCTCGTGGCAGAAGACATTAGAGAGTGACAGGTGTGTACAGGGAAGTTGCCTTGCTTGCGGAGGGTGGAACAGGGCTAGAAGTGCCCTGCGAGTGGGCACTTCTGACCAGCAAGGGCAGCCTTTCTCGGAGGGTATCTCTTCTAAAACTTCTCGGTTCCAAAGAACTCCCTTGGATTTCTTTTCTCTTGTTTTAATAGCGGAGTACAAAATCCTTTGCCCTGGAGGAGAAGGTTTCCGTCCAAACCCCATCACCGTTATACTGGAAGGTATTTCTGTCTCCTTCACCCGCCGTGAGGCGCACATGCGCTGCAGCCGGGGTGGGAGGACAGTGCTGAGGTGGCCCTGTTTCCTCGCTGGCAGATATCGACGAGTGCCAGGAGCTCCCGGGGCTCTGCCAAGGCGGGAAGTGCATCAACACCTTCGGCAGTTTCCAGTGCCGGTGTCCCACGGGCTACTACCTGAACGAGGACACGCGGGTGTGTGACGGTGAGTGGTCCTCGCAGAGTGAGCTGGCCTCTCGCACGTCTGCAGGATTGACCTGAAAAGCAAGCGTATGGTTCCCCCCGGAAGAGGCGGGCTTAGTCATGCGGCACAGTGGCCTTCGCTTGGACGCAGCCAGGGAAATAGGCCACACATGTGGCCGCCTGCCTTAGTGTTCTTGAAATGATGTCATTTCCAATAAGTCCGAAATCTCCCACTTTTCCTGAGAAAAGTGGAGTTTTATTATGCTGGGCCAGAGTCCCATTTATGCCTACAAAAGAGTTTTCCATGCTCTTCAGAAAAACCACTTGTTATTAGAGCAGCACTGGCCCCGTTTCAGGAGCGCCTGTGTCCAGGGCAGTGCTGGTTCCTCTCCTTGTCCTTTGCCACTCAGTCCCTGCACTGGTGCATGGAGACGAGCTTCGGGAGAAGGCCCAGCTTTAGCTTGATGAACCTCCGGATGGCCCTGCTTGGCCTGTCCCTGTACCGGGCCCTGGATCGGGGTGCGAGAGGGTTTTTATCTCCATGTAGGAGACACAGAACCAGTTAGGAAAAGAACATCTCTTGTTCTGTGTGGGAAATAGCCCCCTGCTCTCCCATCGGTGTGTGCTGTGACACAGACAGTGACAACCTCGTTAATTATCAGCTAAACATCGCAGTACCTAAGACACAGTTAGTTCTCAGACTCAGGGAATCAACTGAGAGCTGAGTCAACGCCTTTGAAGATAGGGTGGGGGCAGCGAGGTGCCTCTTCCCTGCAGCCCTATCAGTGCATGACGCTGATTGTTGGTGGACCCTGCTCTGCAGATTCTGTGAACAGAGGACCTCTCTAGTTGTTATTCTGATAGATGCCTGAGCATAATTTCTCCACACTTCCATCTCTGTATGCCTCGGAGGATGTCGTGGGCATATTTCTCAGTGATTCATGTCAGAAGGCGATAGTTCCTTGCTAAAACCCACTTTCCTGAAAATGTGCACACATTGGCCCACCTCAAAAACCCTGAAGAACGAACTGGATTCTGCTTTTCTCATCCAGACTTCAAAGCTCCCTGTGTCACCATGCTCTGCTCTGTTGTCACTATGTGTGCTGACACGTCCAGAGTGGGATGGGTCTCCATTCACCTGCCTCTGTCTGTCTGGATTTTAGATGTGAACGAGTGTGAGACTCCTGGAATCTGCGGCCCGGGGACGTGTTACAACACCGTGGGCAACTACACCTGCATCTGTCCCCCCGACTACATGCAAGTGAACGGGGGAAATAACTGCATGGGTAAGGTCGCACTCTTCCGGCCGGGCGGGTCCGGTTCTCATCCAAGGAGTCCGGGCTGCTCTTGGTCTCTTGCTGCTCGTCGGGCTGGGCACTGCCACCCGCCCGCCGTGTGCTTGGCATTCTGCACCACCTCGTGTGGGAGGTTGGGAGTTTGCCTCACAATGTAATGTTGGAAAATCCCAAACAACAGTTTCATACTGCTTCTTTTGTTTGACTTTTGGGTGTATCTTTATGTAATTATATTTACAGCACTGGCCTACGGTATTAAAACATGGTGAGTCGGAAATAAGGAAGTCGCTGCCAAATAGTGGTGGAGAATTGTTACTAGGAGACCGAGTGGGGAGTTTGTAAAGTTTATTAATGTTGCAGCTACATAATGACTTAGTTCTGTGGCACAGAATACCAGCGAAGTCATCTCTCAAAGTCCTTTTCTTTGAGCAGCAGAGTTAGCTAAAAAGTTGTGTCTGGGAAGGTGCTCCTGCCGGTGTCAGAGTCTGAAGAACTTGTTCTTGGAGGTTCCCTGAACACGTGTGCGTTTCCCCCTCGGCATCACCAATCCTTGTGTCCTTTGGTCCAGACATGAGAAGAAGCTTGTGCTACAGGAACTACTACGCCGACAACCAGACCTGTGACGGAGAACTGCTGTTCAACATGACCAAGAAGATGTGCTGCTGCTCCTACAACATCGGCCGCGCCTGGAACAAGCCCTGTGAGCAGTGCCCCATCCCGAGCACAGGTGAATGCTCCTCGTCTCGCTGTCACAGAAATTAGTCACGATTGGGAATGAGCAGCTCTCACAGTCAGAGAACGACCAGTGGTGTTTGGCTGCAGCCCCACTGCACCCCAGTCTGCTGGGAGGGCTCTGGGAGCCTTCCTCACACCCTGCGCCATTGCCTCCTCACCAGTCCTCAAGCTCAGTGGAGTCGAGCAAGAACAAGATCCAAACTGCGCCCACTGCATGCAGTGTAGACTCCCCTCCAACCTCGGTTCAGCCAGCATGAGGTCGTTTCCCTTCCGGGTCTGTCTTATGGTCTGTAGGACCTTTCAGACCTTTTTGTTTTAAAGTCTTCCAATTACAACCAGGCATGGTGGCACATGCCTGTCATCCCACCACTCAGGAGGCTAAGGCAGGAGGATCACTGCAATTCGAGGCCAGCCTGGGCTCCATAGTGAGTATAAGGCCAGCCTGAACTGCATAGTGAGACCCTATCTCAAAAAAAAAAAATTCTTCCAATTGCAGTTACCTTTCTAGAAGGTACCAAAAATCACTTCTGTCCATCAATCCTTGCTCTTTACTGACTGGCCCTGGTTTCTTTATGCAGATGAATTTGCTACCCTGTGTGGGAGCCAGAGGCCGGGCTTTGTGATTGACATCTACACCGGCTTGCCTGTGGGTGAGTTGTGGGCATCAGCGCCCACGAGCCCTGTGGGGACGCTCTGGTCTGGTCCTTGTATTAGAAAGGGAGCGCGTGCTCTTACTTCCTGCTTTCTCCTTTCCCTTTTTCTTAGAAGGAAAAACACTGACTGATTCTTAGTTTGCAGCAGACACCCTGGGGCGGGCTCCACATGGGAAACTTTTTGCAAAACTGGAATCAAGCTCCACTAAACTAATCCTCAGCATCAACGAAGAGAGGGGTTCTGGGAGCAGGGCCATCGGGCACTGGGGTTGACTAATCGCTCGTCCTTTTGACTAAGACGAGTTTGAGATGAGTCTTCACGCCAGGCCTTTGGTACAGGACACGGCCTTTGCTGAAGATGAGTTTTATCTCACGCGGGGTGTTTCTTGGGTCAATTGCATGGTGGATTTCACACGTGACATACAAGTCTGCTGTCTGAGGGTCGTCGGGTCGGGTAGCTGGGGTGCGGGTAGCAGATGCGAAGTTCATGAGTATCACACGGTTCAGCCCACAAAGACACTGACTGCCCTTGTGGCTCAAATCCAGGTCACTTGAAGTAGATGGAGGGCTATTGCAGTCACCCAGTTTTGCCCTGCAGAGATTTATCTGCAACCTTAGAAGCCCTCTAAGTCTCAACAGTTGCATCTGGTAGCAAACACCACCTTATTCCTAGTGAGTAAACTGAAATCCGCGTCAGCCTTTCCAGTTTCCTTGTCTAAGAAAACAAGCCTGTGGTCCAGCAATCAGGCCGGCACTGCTGGTGCCAAGTCCACACGGCCCTGCCGTTGAGGCAGTGTCCAAAGAAACTTCATGGTTTGGAAAGAAACACTGCCGGATGACATTGGCATAAAACACTGGCCCTGGCTGCACTGCCTTCCCCCGTCCTGATACGGACCTCTTAACCCCCCTGGAATTCGCGCTTGGAAGATGAGTGGCCGCACTAGTAGGGTCCTCTGTGGTGGGCCTGGCTTGCCCCTGGCACGGTGTGCCCTCCAAGGCTGGCAGCACACAGAGACTTGAAGCACCATGAGTGTCATTCTCTAGTGGAGCTGAGAAGCCCCAGCCACCATGGAGGCCAAACGTCTTGCTTCCTGGTTGAGAAAACAGGTCCAGAGAGGGGAAGGGATTCCCTCAGGGCCACCCAGCTAATGAAAAACAGAGCTGAGACCGGAACCCAGCCCTAAGTCTTAGCTTGGTTTGCCTCGAACTCTTGAAACCTGGAAACATGATATTTAGCAATACACTTATTGTTAGCAAATTCCACCATGACAAAATATTTAGATGACTGAAAAAATTTGTTTTACTTAAGCTTTATCCTCTCCTTCTGAAAGGTCTTAGGATTGTTGGCGTATAAAGTTCATGAGGCTAAAACTGTAGCGTGTTTATTAATCTCATCTGAAAATATAAACTACTCCAAGTTGAAGTTCAGATAAAATCCAGATAGGAGGAGAAGATTTAAAAAAATTTAATATATCTTTTTGGTATCTCACAATGGCTAAAGATTTGACTAAGCCTGTTACTGCTAAGCTCAGTGACACCACAATCACTTAATTTAAAACAAATGAATATGAATGCAGTGTTTTGCATTTTAATCCACACTAGAAGAACAGCTCCTGAATTGATTTTGTTTGCTGCTGTGACATTCTCATGATGGTATTCCACCTGGCTGCTTGACCACGTGAATGAGAAAGGTGTAGAAAACCTAAAAATAGAATTGGCTACATTCAAAATTACAGGGCACCCTTTGAGATTCTAAGCTGGGTCAATTTGCTTTCAGACAAAATTTGACCTTTGAAAGAGGCTCTAAAGTTTATCGGTGGCCTGTTCAGTTTCTCCGTTAGAACCGGCTGGCTGTAGAGTGGGCGTCTGCTGACACTGCAGCTCTTCTGGCTGCATGGGGGAAGGACCATCTTCTCCCAGTTCTGGGACAGGGAAAGGAATGGTCACGCTATGCAGTGAATGTTTACATTTTTAAAATGTACCTCCCCATTAGTCCCCTCAAAATTCTCCTTCTCTTCTGAGTTCTAGCCCTGGCACACGCACACACACGAAAAGAACCAAAGCAGAATCTTCCCTCTTGCTTTGAGCATACTCTTCCCATTGTTCTGGCCGCCTCCTGCAGCACTTCTGGAAGTCCTCTTTCCTGAGTGTCTTTATGAGATATGATCAAAAGCATGGACGCTGCTGCCCAGTGCCACCCAACATAAAGGCAGCTCATGAAAACGTGACGCTGTGTCCTGGTCCACTGCATCACCGGGTCTGGCACCGTGTGACTTCTGGCTCTCCCCTTAAGTTAAACTGACCATGAAAGGGGAGTGTTCTGAATCAATTCAGGACACCGAGCAGCCATGACAGCACAACTAAAGACACTCTCGAAAGAAGACCCCAGAGCTGCTGCAGAGCGTGGTTGGAACTGTGGGATGAGTGTGTTGGAAGTGAGGGGAGGCTGCTGGTGGCACTCGTGGCAATGTGAACACGGTCATTTGAACAGTCACCGTATCTGCAGATCCCTCTTGTAGGGTGAGGGGCCAGACCTGCCCTTGAGTCTCCACAGTCAGCTCTACTTGCTTCCTACTCCAGTCTTGCTTCACGTTCACCGACCCACTTCCAGATGCTGGCTCTGCATTTAACACATTTAAATGGAGCACTTAGTGTTTGCCCCACAGAGTGCCGAGGACCAGTAAAACTCTGGAGTTGCAGATGGATCTGCCCCAGGCTTGGAAAGCTCATGGTCAGCCGCAGCCGCCTCCTTACCTCCTCTCTGCAGCCATTGGAGGGAAGAAGGGGAGCTGAATAGAATTTGGGGGTCATCAGATCGCAGAGTTAGGAACCATTTCCGCATCTACCCTGCACTGTGCAGCCAGAGATCCTGGGGTAAAGGAACTTCCAAGGGGCAATGGCCCCTTCCTCCAAGAAGGTGGGCGTTCAGCTAAATGGGGAGGTGACAGGTGCAGGACAGGGGAGTGTGGCAGTGGAGCTGATGCCCTGAGACAGAACCAAGAAAACAGATCCTAATCTGCAGAGACGCATGAGTGTTGAAAGGTGGCGTAGTTATTTCAGTTTGCTGTCGGTTGACGTTTCCTCCTCTCCTGTCACCTCCACCCCCCAGCATGCACACATGGTCACACACACACTTCCAAGCCTCTCCTGGTTGCTCAGACGGGACTGCTCTGTCCTCAGATATCGATGAGTGCCGGGAGATCCCAGGAGTCTGCGAGAACGGAGTGTGCATCAACATGGTGGGCAGCTTCCGGTGTGAGTGCCCTGTGGGGTTCTTCTACAATGACAAGCTGCTGGTCTGCGAAGGTGAGTGGGGCCACGACTGCATGGGCGCCAGTGTGGGCCTGCAGGGGAGCTCCTTGGAAGCATGCTCACCGTGCTTCTCAGCATGGGAGTTCCAGGGATGCACCCAGCTCTAGAGACAGTGAAGGGCTTGGCGTGAAGTTTCATGCACCAAAAACAAAAAAAGAAAAAAAAATTCACTAGCACCTGGGAGAGAAGCCCAGATGTGCATGGCGTGGCCCCTCGCTCTGCCACAGAGGGTTTTTTTCTTGGCCACTAGGGAAAGCTCTGGATTCCCGGGTGCACCACGTCCATTGCTTTGTCTCACATTGCTTGAGAGCAGATACAAGTAGACAGTCATCTTTAGTTGACTGAAAGTCAACATCCTTTTCCAGACACTTCGTAACTCCCATGTGAAAATAAGGTCGCTGCAAATATCCTTAATGCATGAGAGAAGTGAAAATGGCCAGAACGGGAAATCTGATTTAATGTGAAAAACACTAGCATGCACGTACAAGGTGCCTTTTTCCTTTCTGTGTTACCTTGCATTGCCACGTGCATATACTGTGTCTCTGAGCGTCTTAGAGCACCTGACATGTTTTCTTATCTCTGGGGACGAAGCATCCTTTTATGTCTCAGTAGTAGGGGCACTACTGGCTGTTAAATATGTTATGTGCCCTAGAATAACTGGAATGACTTTCTATTTAATACTTGAACTTTGGCCTCTAGCAGGATTGTGTGCATAACAAAAAGGTTTACTATCCCTTAGAGCTTATATTGCAGCACACAGGTCAACATTTTGATGTCAAAAAGGCCCTTTCTACCTAACTCAGGACCATTTGTACACCACAGGCTAAGCGATAGTCCGTTAGTAGCCACACCCTTGCTAAGTGTTCTCACCAGGCTGTTGATGATTATTGCCAAGCGGGCTCATGTCCCTTGCCCTGTGTTCCAGTGGGTTATGGGAATGGGGCGATGGCCATTTGCAGCCGGTTCAGACCTTAGCCTGAAACCACCCAGGACCGGGAGCCTGGAGAGGAGACAGGAGGGGTCCCCGTGGCTGATGACCTCATAGAGCAGGGGTGACTGCCTCCCTGTAGCCACAGTCTTCTCCAGGCACCTGCCTCAGGGTGCCCCCCACCTTTTCATTGCATCTCGTCTTCTCTCCCATTCTGAGGTCCCTTGAGCATGACCTAGCATACAGGTTTGCTAGGGCAGCAGCCCTTGCCCAGACCCACCAGCAAGGCCACCGGTGAGCACCAGCTCACCCTAGACTGTGGTCCATACGTGACATTAAAAGCATGCAGCTGTCCCTGGCTGTCGCTGACTTGACTGAGTGCTCCGGCCTTTGGCTTCCATTTCCCCAAATACTCATCTTCGGGGGAGGGTTTAATGGAATGCAGCTGTTCCCTGACACGCTCTTCCCGCCAAACTCAGAAAATGACGATGGATTAAATGCACGCAGCACTGAAATCGGGGTGGATTCTGCGAATAGTCTAGGGACTGCACGGCCCACACCTCCTGCTATGTGAATGACTGGATTTCAGGCTGGCACCTTGCAGAAGCACTTGTGCATGTCCCCTGGGCTTCTGCGGTGGTCCAGGGGCCCCTCTGTGTTCTTCACACCCTCCCGAAGGTCAGGACAAACCTAGTGGCTGTGGCAGTGCTGGGTCTATTGTAGGAAGACAAGTGGAGCGCTGATTTGATGCGTGCTGCATGCAGAGGCGTAGATCACCACCTCAGGTGGACTCTGCCGCTCGGTGACCCTGGCGTCGACAGTTCTGATGTCTCCTGTCACAGCAGCGCATGCCTGACAAGCATCTGCTGATGGGTCCGGCGCTCCCCTGTGGGGATGTCTTTGGCTAAGCCAACTTCCGCCTGAGAACCCAGACCTGGTGCTGTGGCCACCCCTCCTTGTATTCTGGGCCGTCCCCTTCATGAAGTGCAGGTGGCCGTATAATGGTCACTGAATCAAGCAGCTCTGTGTCTCTGTAGCTCAGAGCGTCGTGCACCAACCGGGAGCCCCGGTGTTCCCCGGGCCTCTTGGGTCTTTGCCAGGCTGCTGAATCAGAATCTGCCCTCCACAAGCTGCCGAGGGACCCATGTAGATGTCAAGGGCTGAGATTCACTGCTCTACCCACCTTGCAGCCTTTCACACAAGTGCAGCCCTGACGCACTGTGGGTCTAGGACACTGAGTGCAGACTTGGTAGGTGTTAGTTGACACCCATGTCAAGTCCTGGCCCTGCCAGCCAAGTGTCGGGGCTGTTCATGTTTCTAGGTGTCGGTCACAGAACCTTGTGCATGCTTAGGCAAGCATGCTACCCCCCCAGTCACACCCCAGCACCAAAGGCCCTTCTTTAAAGATGTGCATCATTAGAATCTGTGTATAATCATATCTGAAACGTGCACTGATGAATAAGATTACCAAACTGGAAAACTGAGCGAATGGGGTTTCGGTCTTCTGTTCTCTCTTTTTAAACAGCCTATTTTCTTGGCAGTTTTAGGTGTACAGCAAACCTGAGGTAGAGAGAGTTCCCCCATGCCCACAGCCACACCCAGGCATGACCTGCAGCCCCCCTCTGGGCAGTGTGCCCACCTCAACCCATCATTGTTACCCAGGGTCTGCAGCTCACCACGGGGGCTGGATGTCTATGGGCTTGGACACGTGTGCGATGATGTGGACCCAGCGTTAGAGCCTCACGGCATCATCCTGTCGCTGCTGTCACCCTGCCCTGGGCACCGCCTGCCCGCCCCTCCCTGCCCCCTCTCACCCCTGGCCCCAGCGAGTTTTCTGACTGTCCCCATGAGCCGGTCTTCCCCACAGTGTCACCCAGCACGAGTCTTTCTGTACTGGCGTCTTTCACTTGGTCCTCCGCATCTAAGCGTCCCGCGTGTCTTTTCGTGGCTGGATAGCTCATCCCAGTTTAGAAATGGAGAACATCTATTTATATCCTGCTTTCTGGATGCCTCAGAGTTGAGTTATCATCCATTGAAGAACATCTTGCGTGTTTTCAAGGTGTGGCAATTAGGAATAAAGCGGGTGTGGACACCACACTATCTTTTCAGTGGATTAGAAAAAAACCAAGAAGTAAAAATCTGTTTTTAAACTTTTACCAGCCCACATTTGCAGTATGTAACGATGGCATCACTGTGGGGAGTTGGCGCCTGTGTATAGCACATTTTCATTCCTTTACTCCCCTTCTCCCCTCCCTCCTCATCCGTCTCCTGGTCTCTTCTTTCCATCACCAGGAGATGGTTGAGGAAGGAGAGGGGAAGAGCTTGTGTGTCTGGTTAGAGAAAATGTGTTGGTACGCAGTGGAACACTACTCTGCTGTAAAGAGGGATAAACCTGAGTCACGCGTAGGTCCGCGGATGCACCTGGAGACCCTAATGTGAGGTGAAAAATCGGTTTTAACGTGAGCGACGTCTCTGACTCAACACCGGAGACTGAATTCTCTTCTGCCCGCAGACATCGACGAGTGTCAGAACGGCCCGCTGTGCCAGCGCAACGCGGAATGCATCAACACGGCGGGCAGCTACCGCTGCGACTGCAAGCCCGGCTACCGCCTCACCTCCACGGGCCAGTGCAACGGTACGCGGGTCCCCACGAGGGGCGCAAGGGGAGCCCACAACATAGCTAGGTTTCCGCTTTGCCTGCTCGCTAGCCAACCCGAGGAGACCTGCCTCACACACGCCACCTCTCACTGGTGTTCACGACCAGGTGGTTTTGTTCACTCCCGTGCGGTCCCCGTAGGCAGGTGAGGTCCCCCACCGAGCTGGGCAGTGAAGCCCGCTGGAGCTGAACCAGCTCCACCTGAGTCAGTGAGGCAAACAGTGCCAGCCACCTCGCTCCTCTCCCCCCGCATCTCACAGAAGGAGCCTCGCCAGGGAAGGCCGGACATCGGCCATCTGTCATGAGTGCGAAGGCACAGTAGGAAGGTGACAGACTGTGTCCCTTGGACGTTAGGTGTTTTGGGGTTTTTAATTTTTTTTCTTGCTCACTTTCGTCAAGGATGTGGTAGAAATAAGAAGGATGGTAGATCCTTTTAAATTGATGGTAAAATTCTTCAGTATTTGCTGACTCCTAGCAGCCAGTGCTACGAACGTTAAAACACGGGTGTTTCAACCCAGAAGCAGAGTAACAGCTCAGACCGTTTTTCCTGTAAGTTTTAAAGCAATTATAAAGCATCGCATAGTTAGCAGAGAGGTTGAGAAGAATGTTTGCAGTTCATTTCCTGGATATTTCATGCATTTGTGAATGAAACAACTCTGGGGAAGGTGGTCAGAGTTTCCTTGGCTTTCCTGCCCTCCCCTGATTAAGCGGTAGGAAATGCGTGGCTCTCTGTAGGGTATTTTGTATTGTTTTCTGAGACCTTGCTGGGAAGAGGGTGTAATGGCAGAACAACAACAAAAATTCCCTTGAGAATCAAGACTCATTTTGTTGAGTTTGAAGGGACGCATGCAAGTGTTGAGCATTTTGTCAACAGAGCTGTTGTTACCCACTTATTAAAAATGCAAGACAGGAAAAGTGGGGACCTCTCTGATATGAACCACAATGCCCCCAGTGAAATTTGGCATTGACCCCACTTCCCTGCATTTTATTCTTGATTTATGTTTCTTTGCAGCTGGGTGAGATAGTTCCAATCAAAATAAAGAATTGCCAGTTATATAGGATGTGACATTTCACACTCAGGCATGAAGCAGGATCAAGCTTCTTATAGATCAAGATGAGACGCCCAGCCCAGGGGCCTAAGCTGGTTCATATTTTCTTGCAGAACACTGACATACGTGGGTTCTGTAGGTGAACATTTTTGTGGTCCAAAACTCAATTTCCCCCATTCACTGAAGCCCTCAGCAAAAACGGAATACACTTGAGTTTTGCGACTAACCATTCAGCCTCTGGGGTTGAAGACTTCATTTGTCAGGAATGTTGCAAAGAGGTCCTCTCTGCTTGCAGTTAAAATGAAAAGAAGTAAAACTTCCTATCCGTTGGAGTTTTATTTGAAGTCACAAATGCACTGCTTCCAACCCCAAACCACAGCTGGTCTTCGCCACTCCACTGAGAGCTGGGAGAAGGAGGTCACGAATGCTTGGGGTGCTGCTGTGACCGCAGGAGCCGGCTGACAGGTTCAGCTCCTGCTGCCCAGAGCGCAGCGCCCGGCTATTGACATGGGCAGCTTCGTCCTAACACACCCGCTGTCCCAGACGTACTCTGCTGGGAATTCAGATCCTGGCACTTAGACAGAGCTGGTCTTCTGATCTCCAGATGCAGAACTTTCACAAGAAAGTTCTCTAGAATGGTGGCTTTGGGTTCCTCCAGCAGAACCCTTGAGCACTGTATGTTCTGTCTTCCTCCCTTCAAACCATCACGAAAGAGAGCAGGAAAAGAGAGAACACTGAACAACTCCCATCCCTTTCTAAGAGGATTTGGTACACTCTCTCTTGCCTGTGGGCCCCCAACTTAAGACAGACCTGGGCCCCCACACGCTCCTCAACCCACTGGGAGCTAGAATGACAAAGTCACAGAACTTGGGAGTGGAAATTAGTTTCTTCTGCCCATCCAGGGAAGCAGTTCGCTCCCTTAAAATTCACTGTCTCTAATAGGAATACTCAAAAGCTGTTACCCAGCGAGGCTACAGGGACTATGAACCACTTGATCCCACTCGGGACTTTGAGACAGGGTGGGGATTCACTGGCTCTGGCGGGAGGCTTGCAGCAGCGACTGCAAAGATAACACCCTGTTTTCCTCTGTGACTGTAATCAGGATGGAACAGTACCCTTCAAATGACATTTACTCTAGCCGTCTACAAAGCTTTAAAAATGAGATACATAAGTAGGCATGAAATGACATTGCTTCTGAATTCTTGCATTAAACTCTGCCCCTCAGATAATCAGAGTTCAGGAAAGCAGCAGAGACGCAGGTGATCATAAGTGTCATTTAGAGCCGAGGGACAGGCAGAAGCCAAGTGAGCGGGCTTCCCCTGAGTCACTCCCAGGGAAAAGGAACAAACGCTATCGGCATTGTTGGCTCTGAAAGGAGCCATTGTGTGTGGACCTGAAGCCCTGATAAGGTGGCGTGAACGGTTATGGAAATAAGAGCAGAAAGTGAGGAGAAACTTGAACTTGCAGCAGTGTCCATCAAGGAAGTCTTAGTCTTAGCAACTGGATTAGTTTGACTTTGATACAACTTTCTGGCGGAAGTGTCAGTGACTTGCCACACCAAAGCTTACCTGGACAAAGCACTTCTGTTAATTCCACAGTTTGTGATGCTGTGTAGGCAGACCATCTCCCCTTCTGCCTCTGGGATCACTCCTATTTCACAGCATTACTGCCCCCATGTTTCATTGGTTCACGAGTTGTTAACATACCCCAAACTGAAGGGTAAGCCCACTTGAGACAAAAATAAATACAGTGCCAGTGTCTGCTTGACTAGTTGAGGGTTAGGATTTATCCTGAGAATGATGCCTAGGAGTAAGTAAGTTCTTCCATAAGATTTTGTCTTCTACAAAGTCTCCACCGAAGGTTTTTTGGGTTTGCAGATCGCAACGAATGTCAAGAAATCCCCAACATCTGTAGCCATGGACAGTGCATTGACACGGTGGGGAGCTTTTACTGCCTTTGCCACACGGGCTTCAAAACAAATCCCGACCAAACCATGTGCCTGGGTAAGTGTGTAATTGCCCTTGCACTGCTTTCTTACCGAAAAGTTCGCTGGTACCTGAGTGTGTGTGAAATACAAGAGTCTTTCAGTAATGATTTTGCTGTTTACAGGGTACCAGTTGACAGGTACACAGCAGGAACATCCTGTCGCATCTGTGGCAATCTGAACATCATAAACCTCTTCTTTGATAGTCGTTAGACTGCCAGCATAGGCAAAAAGGGGGTTTCAGTGCTAGGGACCGAACCTAGGTCCTGTCTCATAAAGCACGTGCTCTGCCACTGGGCGCCTTCCAGCCCTAGAAAACCACTTGCCCAAAGGATAAATGGAGGAAGATTTGGAGACAAAATTTAATTTTGGTCAGTGCTAGTAGTCATTGTGTTTGTTTTTATGTGAGTTCACACTATTGGAACAAAGTTCAGCTTTTGAGCATGGATGAGCAATTTTTAAAGGTCTGTAGTCTGTAGCAGACCCTCAAAGGCAAACTCCCAGATTCTACCCAGGAAAGAAAGAAAACAAAGAAGCGAGGAATCGTTTTTCTAGGGGGAAAAGTGCTGAAGCTGTTAAATCTCCTCCCTGGCTTCGGTGCTGTTCAATGCCGACTTACAAGAAACTTCAAGTGTGTGATCTGTCGCTTTGTCGCTTGCCCTCCTTTCTTTTCCTCCTTGAAAGCAACGTGCATTGAGTCTTTCGGGGCCTTTAAGAACATGAATCTGCGGTCCACAGCCGGAAGAGCAACCGTCAGTATGGTGACGTTTAAACTGGTTGCTTTGGGCTGTCAGTGGAATGCTGCAGAAGTTTTTGTCTTTTCCCCATAACACGATCTAAGGTAAAGGACCATGATGAGTGCTGCTTATCCCAGGAAGCTAACCCCTGCAGCCAGGAGATGCTGCATGGTATTTTTTCTGTTTTCCAACTGAACTTCTGGGAGCCCTCTAACAAAGACTGCATCTTCGGAGAGGTTTTCCTCGGCTTAGCTAGAGACGGCTAGGGAAGGAAGACACTCTTGATTGCTGACACAGTGCAGGACCGAGATCAGTCTCTTTGGAGTCGGTGATCACCTCCTGACTCACAATCACAGATCTCCCACTTCACATCCACAGTTTGAAAGGCGAGGCTGTTACCCTCCCGCCCCTCTCTTCACCCTTCCTCCTTGCCCACCAACCCCGAGTGTCACCTGCCTCGTTCTCTCCAATCGACGTAGCAGCCCCCTCTCATGCACCTTTATTTCCTCCTCAGTATAGTGGCCACCTCCTCCTGGTAGCTGCTGTGGTGAGGCGCAAAAACATTGACGATGCCAGGATAACTTTCCAAAATACCCACAGAGGAAAGTCACAGACCAATAAGAAGGAGAACAGTAAAGGAGGAGCGCAGGGGGAGAGGCCAGCGGAGGGCTGCTCCGCGGGCAGACGGGGAGGAGAGAGGTCAGAGTCCTCGAGGGGAGTTATGTTTTTTCAGGGGGGACTGGAAGAAAGCGCGAGATGTCTGGAAAGGCAGGTTAGCTACAAAGCAAGGTTATTTTCTTGCTGACGGCCAAGTCATGCCAGGTGAGTCACTGCTTTTTTGGTAAATCGGAGCGAGAGTCCTACAAGCTGGATGTGCCAAAGGTGGCAGCAAGTCAAGGGCCTGATGCACACAGATTTTTTCCACTTGCAAGTGAAAATATTTGAGAAAAGTGGTAAGGGTGGAGACTTCTGGACGTCAATAAAATCAAATAACCCTTGTCCGTCCCGCGTGTCCTCAGCTTGCCCTTGTTCACAGGCCCAGTGGGGCCACACCTGACCCCCGGGGCTGAGGACAGCCTCAGAGGGGCTCCCGGCCTGTGTGAGGACCTGCACCCCAAAACGCCCTTTCACCTCAGGGCCCTGTGACTCTGTCTCCCTGGACTTTCCTTCCCACTAGACATCAACGAGTGTGAACGAGACGCCTGTGGGAACGGGACCTGCAGGAACACCATCGGCTCCTTCAACTGCCGCTGCAACCACGGCTTCATCCTCTCCCACAACAACGACTGCATAGGTGCGTGTGCGACGCGGGCCACCCGACCGGAAGGCCGTGCCCGCAGGTTCTGTCAGGGTGTCACCTCCGCCTCGGGCACTGCTTCTCTTTCTCTTTTCAATATGTGCCGTCCTGCGCAGAGCAGTGGGTGACAGGACTTGTCGAGGAGCAGGATGTCCCCATCAAACGTCAGCTGTAGTAACTGTGTCCATTACTGTTACTGAAATGCCCATTAGCAGCCATGATTCTTATCTCTCCTTTGCTGTGGATTAAATCAATCTCAAAACAAATGGAACTGATAAAGCTTTAAAATACACAAAACAGTTCTTTCTATAGAACTCACAGGACGCAGGGCTTCTGTGGGCCTCGTCTCCGTGTTTCTCTGAAAGAAATTATTGAATGCATAGAATTCCCTTTAGGAGACATGCTGGGGAACAGTCATAGACTACACATTGTACAAAGCTGGAGGCTAATTTTTCAGATACCTGCATGCAAGAATACTAAAGAACGCCTTGGGCTAAACTGTGTATTAGTGATCAGTGTCAGCTTTTAAAAATAAAACCTAAAGGAAGGTCGGGGCGGAAGTGATGTAAAAGTCCAGCGTGCGTCATCAGCCTCTAACATGACGGCAAAATCTGGCTACGGTTGGTGGGTGGATAAGCCACGTCTCTTGGTACGGACTTGCGCTCCATTATGATCTTTTCTGTTTGGAGGCAGAGGTCACAAAGACCCCTGGAATCCAGCTGGGATTCTGATACTTCCTTGGGAATATATGGAAGGTAATTTGTTTTAATTTGCAGATGTTGATGAGTGTGCAACCGGAAATGGGAACCTGTGCAGAAACGGCCAGTGCATCAACACTGTGGGGTCGTTCCAGTGCCAGTGCAATGAAGGCTATGAGGTCGCCCCTGATGGCAGGACCTGTGTGGGTGAGTGTGAGGCTCAGACGCCCCCTCCCCGTGGAGATCTCCTCCTAGAGACCGTTCACAGAGCCAGCCCTGCCATCCTAACTGTATCTTCATTTTTATTTAAAAAAATGCATAGCCAGGCACAGTGACACATCCCTATACTGCAGCACTCAGGAGGCTGAGACAGGAGGATCATCCTGAGTTTGCCTAGGCTACATAGTGAGTTCAAGGCCAGCTTGGGCTACATAGTAAGAACTTGTCTCAAAAAACAAAACACACACATACAGTCAATACATACATCACGTCCCCTTTTATTTTTAAAAATCAAGTCATTATACCCACAGAAAATGGTAATTGTTAAATTTGTTGGTTGTGGTTATCTTTCTCATGTTTCTATTCAAAATACATCTGCAGTAGCCTCACATAATCCTCTAAGTGGCATTACGCTCTGCATACCCTCTGACTTTTCAGATAGAACATCTTCCCAAAGACCATTCATTTGCGGCAGATAGAATGAAACATGGTTGTTACACTGCACATTTTGGGACGCCAATAAGGCTTATTTTGCAGTGGGTTATTTATTTTTCTCTTTGTGGAGTTTCACAGATGTTAATGAGCTTTAGGTGCTTGAATTAATTCTGAATTTGAGTTGCTGGGTGGAATTCACACCAGTGAGCACCTCTTTGTTCTTTTTTCCCTTTTCCCTGCAGATATCAACGAATGTCTCCTTGAGCCTAGGAAATGCGCCCCAGGCACCTGCCAGAACTTGGATGGGTCCTACCGTTGCATCTGTCCCCCTGGGTACAGCCTGCAGAACGACAAGTGCGAAGGTAGGTGCGACAGGAGGGCTCCCGGGGTTTGGGGACAGGCGGCTCCCCAGGGTTCCCACAGCCAGTGTCTGTGAGGTATCTTCCAGGGATTTAGCTCAGTGGTGTAAGCACCTGCCTGGCCAGTGTGAGGTCATAAGTTGGATGCCTGGTACCAAAAAAAACCCTTCTGGGTCAGAGGCTGTGACTTCCGGCCTCATCCTCCAGGCAAGACCAGGATGGGTCATCCTTAGCTGACTCTGGGTACGTTCCTCTGTGCGCACTGGCTGGTCACAACCATGATGCTTCCACTGTGCTTTTCTAGAGTTTGTGAGAATGCTGCATCCCCGCCACCAGCATTCCCAAATTGCCTGTGCTCCGGTGGCCACGGGTTAGAGTTAAAAATAACCCTCAATCCAGCTAGAGTTAAAGGACACAGGCTCGAATCAGAGTGGTTCTCCAATTTGTATGTGTGCTTTGTTCACCTAGTGTGGTGGAAGTAAAGCCTCAGGAAATGTTACAGGATTGCTTTCCCTTTATCTCAACCCACATATCCTGGCCTAGAGCGAGGAACACGAATGCAAATACTTGATAAATAAGGAGGGTTGCATGGATTTTCAAGATAACACCTCCCTCACACCACTGCATTGAGCAGCTCTGTCTGTTACCCTAGTGAGTGAAAATTTGCTCCACTTCTAATATTGTCAAAGACTGGCTTTATTTACTGCATGATTAATGCATAATTCCTCTAAAGTGAATAGAATGGAGATGTATAGAAAGAGAAATGATTTCCCAAATAGTCAATAAATGGGCCCATTCTATAATATTTGTCCCCATTATTAAGAAACTGACACAGGCTAGTATTTACTCTAATAAAGAGAATCAGTCTCACACACATCTGTAATTCAAGCATTTGGGGAGGCTGAGGCAGGAGGATTCCAAGTTTGAGCCCAGCTTAGGCAACTGAGCAAGACTTTCAAACTTAAAAACTAAAAGGGGGCCTGAGACTGTAGTTCAGTGTGAAGGCCCTGTGATCAGATGCGCAGTACTGATAAGAATCACCGCAATGATGACAAAAACATTCAAGAAAAATAATTAAGCAGTTTTACAAAAGTTAACTTTTAAGAATGTGGGGGTATAGAGTGTGGGAATGGAGTAATTTAATCAAGAGCAGTTCACATTAATAAATCACAAGGAGCACAACACAATTATAAGTGTAACCTCAAACATGAACTGATGGAGACCTAATTTTGCATTGTACAAGAAAAACACTTAGCATCGCACATTGCTAGAATATCAATTGTGTCGTATTTACAATATTAAATCAAGATAATGGAGTTCATTTCTGAACTTTTCTGTAGTTGGACCTTTTGGGAATAAATTTGTGTCATGCAAATACATTTCAATGTGGGTCAAAGTCTTTGCCAAACATGAAGTAATAAATCCTATAAGAGATTCTCGGTACTTGGTTAGGACAAAATATGTCTGCAAAATAGCGTAGTTCAGAATGAAGACACACTGCTTTCTTCCCTACAAATTCCTGCCGCATTTGCTGGAATAGACTGCCCATACTTTTCCTAAAAGTAGAGTGATGACGTCATTTACTGGCCGACCCAATATAATTTTGAAAGTGAAAAAGGACTCTGTGAGTCCTGAAATCACATCAGTTCTCAGAGACACACACTGGGACTCTCCAGGTCACGCAGGACACAGGGTCCCCAAGCCATTGCGAGTCTACCGCAGGCCACCATTCACAGGAGCCAAGATGTTTGCTGCACTAAGGAAATGTCACCCTCAGGGTGTGTTATGCCCCTGGAATCTGTGATGAAAAGCACAGCCTGTCGAACACGATATTGTGTTGTCTGCAAAATCACACTGCAAAGCCCTTCGGAGTCCCGCTTCTGTGAGACCTGCCCTTCCTATAATAGGGGACTGTGCGTGTTTTCTTGAGTGTCGGTGTCCTTGGAAGATGCTTTAGGGCTCCTGCAGAGGATGCTGGTGAAAGTCCTAAGGACGAGTGAGGGCAGTGAGCCTGGCTCGGGGGCCCACATCTCATGTGGGCTGAGCCTCGGAATTTCTGCTGCCCAAACCCTGAGAGTCTAGTTTCCTCCTTCCTGGCCTAACGTGGTATGAAATGACTCCTGCCTTTCTCCTTAGCCGAGCGACTGCTCCTGAGAAAGGGACATTTGTCACTGCCCCTCTTAGAAGGTGCTAGCAGGCTCCATGTTCACATCAAGCACTGCCAGATGTGATGTTTAAAAGTCCCGGCCCGGAAGTGCCGCGCGCCATGTCACGCCATGGGAAAACAGCATCGTGCCTGGAAGAGTTTTGAAACTCAGTGGCACTGGGGACCTGGCAGTGTCCACACTGTGCTCTGACTTTGTTTGACTCGTGTCCTCCTTGCAGATATTGACGAGTGTGTCGAGGAGCCGGAGATCTGCGCCCTGGGGACCTGCAGCAACACGGAGGGCAGCTTCCGCTGCCTGTGTCCGGAAGGCTTCTCCCTCTCCTCCACCGGAAGGCGCTGCCAAGGTAACCGCCTCTGCACCGGGGTCTCCACGCGGGGTGTGATCCAGCCCATGCTTAAGGCTTCTTTGTGAGGAGGTGGGGTGTTCATTCACTAGAAGTCTAACGGTGACCACATGTCAGAGAGTTCACGTTTACTTTTAAGGTTGGAACCCATCCATCACGTTACGGTTGCTTGTACAACTTGTATGAGGCTTACATCTGTCTCTTCCTCTAAGAACACAGACGCTCCCAAGCAGCCAGTGGGGACCACTGTGTGCCCCTGAAATGTCAGGGCCTGGCGGCCTGTGCCCAGCTCTGACCAGCATACACACAGGTACAGACCTAGAGCTGCAGACAGCAACAGTGCAGACAATCCATCGGCCCCAGGATAGAGTGCCTGTCCCACCCATCGTAAATTCTGTAAGGAACAGAACTTTAAAGTGGTCGGGATTACTGCTGGGCCACCACTGGCTCTCAAAAATGATGCCTGTCAGCTGTTTGGGGACAGATTGTCAAGGGATGGCCAAGTTGGCTTTCAAAAAAAAACAAAACAGAAAGAGCCTAACCTTCAACATAACACAGACTATGATTAAGTCTCAAAAAAATTCTTTAGACATTTCTAAACAGTATAATTTTTAGGTGGCTGAATACTTATGCAAACTACTTAATGAATTCTAGGGGAGGGTTACACAAATATATAGATTTCTTTTTCCTTACCAGTGTGTGTTGTTGAGTGGTTATTGTTTTGGTGTTGAATTAGGGGGTGTTTTGTTTGCTTTGGCTGTTTTGCGTGTGTGTGTGTGTGTGTGTGTATTTGTATACATGTGTGTATATGTGTGTGTACATGTGTGTACATGTGCGTGTCTGTGTACATGTGTGTGTGCGTGTTTGTGTACATGTGTGTATATGTGTGTGTACATGTGTGTACATGTGTGTGTGTGTACATGTGTGTATATGTGCGTGTTTGGCTTTTGTCACATATTATCAAGTATGAGGTGCTGGATCTCATTTAAGATTCCAAAACTTGGCCTTGGGCCCTCACCCCACTCTTTCGCAGCCTGGAGCAAATAATTTAATGTTTTGGAAGTTCAGTTTCTTCATCGCAAACAACAGCAACACCTGCTCGGCCGGGCTCTACGACCCCGAGCTTTC